>JACXSJ010000821.1:0-161227 GCA_014851325.1 Pentalonia nigronervosa | reverse complement strand
TATATATATATATATATATATATATATAATTCTATTATATTAGACATACCATTATATTACTTATATAGATATATTTGCAGTGAATCATTAATGCGATTATAATTCTGATATAATAATTAGTATAATACCTAAATGTATTTGTACAATGAATGTTTGTAATTATAATCTCATTGAGTGGTGAATGGTTAAAAATATTTAACTATATGAAACTAACGCGGTGCTTGCGAACAATACGTAAATGATGTGTGTTATTATAATAGTATATACATTTCACAATAAACTAAACATTTATTATATTTACGTAGGTAATTAGAATGTTAACGGTGGTTATTGAATTGTTTTGTAATTACATTCCTGTGGACTTTGAAGCACATTCACTGAAAACAATTATGAGTTCAATACATACACAGATACACTGATTAAATATTACTGAAATATTATTCAAATTCATTTACGAGTAGACTGTAAAATATTTGAGTGTACTGTATTATACTATGTAATTTATTTATTTATTTATACTCGTGTACTCTATTTTATGAAATAAAATTTTATTTTTATTTAAATTATTTTTTTTTTAATCATTCATTTTATAAAGATGAATAATCTTTAAAGGCAACGACTTTTAACCTATATAATATAAAAAAATCTATCAAAACTGTTGTGAAATAATAAAACTTTCAAAAAAATTACTTGTTAATCAAAATTAGGAGTCACTTAAAATAATGACAACTATAGACAATTTGTATGGCTTTTCTTAAATATATTAAGCCATCATTCTAAAGTCTTAAACACGCTATTGGTAAACGGTAGTAAGTAAAAATATAGGTACTTACTAATTTTATGTTAAGTGATGGGTGCTGAAAAAACAAAATAAGTTTGATTTATTGGATTAGACGTACAAAATAATTTTATGAAATAATCTTACATTGTAATTTAAACTTTAAATAAATATACTTGAAACATTTACATTAATGAAGATTAAATTTATTAAATCTGACATTTAATAACATTTACCAAATTAATATTAGTAAAATTATAATTAAATTTGATATAATAATACATATAAAGCTAATTATATTCAATTTAATTTCTAACCACAATATAATGATCATGATAAATTAGTATAGTTGAGTTCTGACAACACACTCAAAAATACTTAAAAGATTATTTTACTAAAATAATATGTGTTTATTAGTTATACAAGTTTTATAAGCGTCGATGAGGGCAGAAAGGTAATATTTAAACACGAATAAATGACTGTCGGGCGGTAAACTAGCAAGATATCTTAGTTGATGTTGGGCAGTGTTTGAATAGTAGGTTTGGCAAGACTTTTAAGGGGGATTTTTTTATTTATTATTTTTAATTAAAATTTTGTTACTGTATTATTAGATTCTGAGAGAAGTAATGAATATATTTTTTTATGTTAACGGTTTCAATCATATTTTACTGTCATAATTGCTTATTGTTTATTTTATCATTTGATAGCATTGTCAATAGCAGATATTCAGCGTGTATATATATATATATAAAATAAATAAAATAAAAATATTGATTTTATAATCATGTGTGTTATTTTTTTGTTTGTATCCTGAGACATTTTTAGCAAACAAAATAATTTAATCGTTATACTAAAGGAAGTGTCTGTTAGAAATTTTAATCTAGTATTGACATAAATTTTGTAGTGCTTTTTCAAAATAATAAGAAAAACCTAAAATATTAAAGCAAAACTAGTGTTTTTGACAAAATCAATTTTTATCTTTTTTTTTGTAATTTAAAAAAAAAAATACCTAACCGTAGTTAGATACTTGACATTTTCACCAAATATTTATATTTTAACATATTCTAGACATGATAGATTTTCAAAATATGTTGACTTTTTTGTGTTATTTATTGATATTTGAAATTATTAAGTTTTTTTCCATTTATCTTAATAACTTTTTTTTTAAGTGAAAAAACATGAAAATATAATACAAGAAACCTAAAAAGATATTTTAACCGAAATAAATAAATATTAAAAATACGTAGTCATAATTTAATATTTATAAGCATTTGAAATTGTTGACAAAATTTGATAAAATCACCAAAATCTGTAAATTACTTTGTAGTGAAAAATTCAAACTTTTATTTTTAATTGTAATACCTTATACCTTATGCTTGAAAATTAAATAAAGGTATCTCATAAGTTTTTTTTACAAAAATCTATAGTTATAAACAATTTTTAATCACAAATCACATTTTTTTTATAGACAATCGAAGTTAGATGACATTTTTTACAAAAAATTTATTCTGACCGGAGTTTAAAAAAAACCTTCAGCGTAAAGTTACATTCATTTTTTAGGAGTATTTAAAGTTTAAATTTTTACGAAATTTTATATCTAAGCCATATACTTACCTATTAGTTTATTAGGTATACGATTTGTATCAGGTTTTTAGAGTTTGTCTGTATTTGAAGTCCTTTGCACTTTGTTCTACAGTAATAAGTACCTCCAATATTGATTTTTATTATTTTGATGTAATTTTAAAAATTTTAATTGTAGATCTTCTTGGATGATCTCTTCTTACTTAAAATAATAATACACAATATATTATAGAATACCTATAATTGTATATTTACTTTCTGTATAATTTTAATTAATGACATTATTTTTATATTATTTTATTGGTAGATTGCATTGTTTACGTTAATTTTAAGAGACCTATTTAGGTTAGGAAATGTAGCAAAAAATAACTTTTAAATTACCTATAACTTATGCACCTAATTCAGGATTGCCAAGTATTAAAGTATATTAATATAATATTTGGTATTACACCAAATTCGAATATACACAAAATGTCGTCCAAAATAATGTAATACTAACAGCAGACAATCTCTTATTAGCCTCAATTATAATCTAATTTGTAATAAATTATTTTAAATTTGAAAGCAGAAATAAATCTTTGATTAAAAAAATATTCATCAGAATGCCGCTCTTGGATAAACCTTTATTATAGCTTTTATATATATTTTTTTTTAATTTAAATGCTTCAAGAACAAAGAAGATGATAATATAAAAAAAAAAAAAATGATTGAAATATAGTTTAAAATATTATGCAATTTGAAACTTAAGATTACCTGGAAATTGTATAAAAAAAATACGTTTTTAGTCTGACGGCTCTAATAATATATAATATGATTATATTATTAAGCAATCATTAAAATAAAAAAAACGTTTTGGGTATACCTATTCATATACAAAAGAATTCTAAAATGCATATTTTTTACTATAACTCAAAATTTAAAATACAAATAATAATAAAATCTATAAAATCGGTTACTTCCCAACAAAATGCATAAGACAATAGAATATAATAATCATATTTTTTATTTTACTTTTAATAGGTTATATTATTTATTTAACCTAAGTTTTTGTAGAGCTATTCCCATTGTATCTCGTTTAACGGATTCAAAAGATTTAAATTATTATTTTTCATCATCTTTGAATTTAAAAAAGTTGAAAAAAAATTAATATTTTTATATTTAAAGTATTGAACAAAACATATTATAATACCTTAATAACAATGAACTTAAATTAGAATTAGTAAAACATATAAATTTTAATATTAGAAATATTAATAAAATATTTATACGATTTTGGAGGTACATTAGGTATCTATTTTGTTTTAATAATTAGTATCATAATATAAATCACTGTTTATGGATTTTTTTACTATTATTACAATACCATTACACACCGCTTCTATGTTTCCAAATATCTAATTATAATTTTATTATTTTCTGAATTGTTTATTTTTTTAAAATGTATTATTGTTTGCAAAACTATGGTTTGAAACAATATATGTACATGGTTTTAATTATTCATGCACGTTTCATTCTCACCAATTTGATTTTTATTTAATCCATTTTTGCATTTTAATTAATTTAATAGGTACCTAACTAATTGCTAAGTTTTTTGTAATTATTTTTTTTAAAAACATATTGATATTACTATTTTATTGTATTGTTCATTGTTATTTTTAATAATATATATACTTCTCTGCAATTTAATAATCTTTAGAATGTAATTTATTTTATTTCAAGTCATGCTGCTTTGTTTATAATTTTATTGGAAATATGATCTTTTTGAATTAACGATGTATTGTTTTTTTGTCATGTATCGATTTTGTGGATGATTTAGTTCCTAATATTGAACTTCTAGTTAAATGATCAAATTCATTTCGATTTTCCTTGTTATTAATACCCAGTGAACTATAATAAGACTTCCATTTGGTTAGTTCTATTAATGATTATAAATCAGTTTCAAGTTTCTTCCTCTGTATATTATCAAATGCACTGTAGTAATGGTATAGTTATTGAATTCCTATAGAAGTGTCGTCCCCGTTTCCTTTTTCATTCATGGTTGGTCATTAGATGTGCCTAAACAATAATTGTCCTTAGTATTCAGTTAATAGTTGTATTATATTTTTCAATGTATTAGTATATGTTTTCTGTGAGGTTTTTCATACAAGTTCTATCGTCAACGTA
This sequence comes from Pentalonia nigronervosa, assembly GCA_014851325.1. Classification (NCBI taxonomy): domain Eukaryota; kingdom Metazoa; phylum Arthropoda; class Insecta; order Hemiptera; family Aphididae; genus Pentalonia; species Pentalonia nigronervosa. The sequence continues at coordinate 156,705 of JACXSJ010000821.1, read as the reverse complement.
TTTTCAACTTTTTAAAAATATATTTTCTTGGATTTACAAGATTGACATGTTAAGAATTGTTCAATAATTTGATATTTTTTTCGTTTTTAGACATTCAAACGATTCTTTATCCCCACTATGTGTTACATAGTAACGTCTAAATATATAACGACATCTGAATATTCATTGAGTTTAGTTTATTGAATATAACACTATATTTGTAAAAAAAACTCTTATTTTTTAATACTTCATTTATATATTTAACCATTAGAAAGTTAATTTTAGTGTAATTATGAGCAAATGATATTTATGTACCAGGTCGATAATACAAGTACGAAATATATATAACACATTTATCAATATACAACATTTTATAAGTTAAACTACATTATTTTCATTGATTTTTCTTTTGCAAATCAATTATGTAGTTATATTATTATTTTTTAAAACATTTTAACACATTTTAAGTTTCATTAACAATAATCACTCCTAGAATTGTATCTGACTAAAAGGCAGTTTGAATTATACACGAAGAAGCGATAACAAATTAGAAAAAACATATCAGCAGGAGTACCACAAAATAGTGCCTTAGGACCTATTCTTTATCAACTTTACACAGTTGACATCCCAACCAATTGTGACTTGATGACCGCTATATTTACTGAGAATACAGCAATTTTAACAACAAGTTATGACCAACAGACTGCTACTGAAACCGTAAAGACATTAATCAACCATATCTCTAATTGGACAAAGAGATGGCAAATTAAGATCAATAGTGACAAGTCGGTACACGTGAATTATACACTGCATAAAACGGAAAATCTTCAAGTGTTGCTGAATATCAGCTAAATAGTTGCGTATGCACCTTGATTGTTGCCTTAATTGGAAACACCATGTCCGTCAGAAAAAATTACAAATAAAAAAAAAAATGCGTAAGCTGTACTAGCTAGTTGGACGTCATTCCACACTAGACTTAGCAAACAAACGACTTCTATATGTAGCTATTATAAAACCAATTTAAACTTATGGCATACAACTGTTGGATTATGCCAGCAAATTCAATATCGACATTATACAATGTTTTCAGAATATTAGCCTTCGTACCATTGTCGTAGCAAACCGGTTCAATAGAAATGAAATCATCCATGGTGATTTGAGTATATTATCCATCTAGAACGAAATTAAAAAGTTTGCCAACAAACAAGTGAAAAAAGTTGAGCTACACCCCAATACAACTGCTAAACAATTCTTGACAAATCGCAAGACATTAGGCACCTCAAACGCCTAATTTAGTTTAAGTGTCTTTGACTAAGGGAAGAGGGTATCTCACAGAAAATACAGCCCCTAACATGTTCATGTACAATATATATATTTAAGTAATTGTTATATATATTATTTATAAATTATCATATTGTACTCGCTCACAATATGATGTATGTATAAAGATCTTTGGTCATTTAAATAAAGATGTCATGGGTAGTTAAAAAAAAATTAACAATAAGATTCAAAGATATTGAAGTAGGTAATTAAAAACTGTTAGAATAGTATTTTTTAATATTATGACAATACATATAGTTATTACTTAGGTAACTACTTTCCATATCATCAAATCCATAGTGTCAAAATATACAAAATACAGGAAAATGTTACAAAAAATACTAAATAACAACAGTGGATTTAAACAATAATTATTAGACTTAGAATTAATAGTAAATTTATTCTATAATCTATACTTAATTTAAAAATAAAAATATTAGACGCGTTGACACCAGTAAGTTTTCAATAATAGAATAAAGGATAATAATTTATATTTAAGATCAATAAGTAGACAAAAAAAATTTTTATTTTATATAACATATGAGAATCCTATAAAAAGTAATTGAATTGTATTAAAATATTTCACATAATTTAAAAATAAAAAAAGTGTTTAAACATTAAAAGGCGAACAAAATGATAATCATAATATATGAAGTACCGAAGTAGAAATAAGAATATTACAAAAACACGCTTTGAGTGATCGAATTGGTATAATGCATTTTTAGAAATTCCTTATGGTGACAATATATTTACAATATACTAATTAAAGTAGCAATTCATTAATATTCTATAACATTAGGCATTTTAATATTTTTGAAACAAGTTTTCAAAGAATGCCATTTCAGAGACATAAATGAGTGTTGCATGATGAAGATGTCTCGTCAAAAGAAAGTTTTTGTAATTCATAGAATTAGTCGTAAATCAAAATGTTTTTATTACTATTAAAGAACAACTTTATCTTTGTCAGAGATTTTTCTTTATTTATTTTACGTCCTGTATAATTTATGTTTAAAACATCAAATTTATTTCAATTCCAATTGTAAAAAAAAAAAAAATTAACTACATAGTATAATAGTAATACGAATATCCTTTAAAAGCTTATAAAGAAAGTCCACATCCGTCAGCTGTAATAAACAAAAATAGTATTCCTAGACAGTCATTATTCAAGAGACAACTAATGATTGTTTATTTAGTTCAGTTCATGTTATTTAAATTTCAAATTAATATTTTTATATAGAATAAATAGTTACCATACAAATATTGTTTTATTTATGAATTTAAAGTCCCTAATATACTAATACTTGGTAGTTTCTAAAAAAAAGGTCAGCAAGTGGGTACAGCTCTGCTTTACAGTAGGTATAAGTGGGTCACTTTTATGGATGTATTAAATTTGTATTCAATGATATAAATCATTGTATACGAAAAACAATTCTGAGCGAAGATGGTCTGTCAGCTTACATAACTAAGTGTGTTATATGATATCATTGCTATTAAAATAATTCATTTTACTATTAATAATACAGTAGGTTGAATTAATTGATACAGAAAAAATTGCATTTTAAAATTTCATTTTTGAGTGTATAAAAAATCATAATATACTTTAAAAGTTTCAAGCAACCACAAAAAACGTTTATAAATTACAACAAAATTACTAACATTGTCATTCTTCATTTAAATATCTAATTTCGTCAAAATTTGAACTTAAAATGTCTATAAAAAATTTTATTTTTAATATATTTTTTTGATTTTTTGGTTACACTATTAAATATTTACAAAAAACCTTGTTTTAATTTTTCATTCCATAGTTATAAAAATTGAACATTTTATAAATTTTTAACTACAAAACAATTTGCAAATGTTCAATGATGAATTTCAGTCAAAATTTGAAGTATAAAAGGTTATGAAAATAAATTGTACCTATGTATTTTTATTATTTTTGAGCTGCAATTTTAATAACTTATGAACAATTTTGTATTAAATTTTCAAGCAATTTGACTCAACAAAAATTTTGTTATCGATATTTATAAAAAAAAAAAAATGATAAAAAACGAGAATTGCTTAGGCCTACAATTAGCTTAAAAATTGTCAAAATATTTTTAAAATATTTTTGATGTTTAGAAAATGATAATTTAAACATATGATGAAGTTTTTAAATGTTTACTTTTATATCTTTTTAAATTACTTCAAAATAAAAAATTGTTCCCGAAGAAAACGGGTGAATATCCAATGTCTAATTTAAAACGCTCATAAAAAATTAGTTTGACTATCCGGAAATTTCTTTTTTTTTGAAGTAGAAAAACTTATAGAAAATTTTGTGTTGAGGTTTAAAATTTTAGATTTAAAAAGAACATTTTTTATGAATTTCGTAATAAAAAAAAAATTGCAAATGTCTGTGATTTCTACGTATTTTGTCAAAATTTTAACTTTAGACGTTATAAAAAACTATTGGAGACTTATACTCAACTTTTTTTTTTAATTTTTACTTACAAAAAGTTATGAAAAACCTTTTATTAAATTTTCAAGTTTTTTGACTGATTGAAAACATTTTTATTGATAATAATAAAAAAAATACCGAAAATTGATTATGCCTATAATAGCTCAAAAAAAAAACCAAAATATATTGACAATTGTATTGTGTATAGAAATTGCTTACATAAACATTTTGTGAAATTTTCATATATTTGGTGTTGCACCAAAAAACAAAATTGATTTTGTCGAAAATTGTCTTCGTGTAAAAATTCCCTTTTTTTCCTTAATTATTTTGTTGTTTTTCCCTATGCGTTTAAAAACCTAAGAGAAATTTTTACTTCTGACCCTTCTAAAGCACTAATTAGATTCACTTTTCTATCAGAAAAAATGCTGATGAAGAAAATCAGATCGCTTTTACTGCATAAAACGTGATGACAGACACACAAAAAAAAAACACATAACATAGTAGAATCAATACATTCTTCGTTCCGTTAAAAATCTAAAACAACAACAACTATAATAAACTATACAAAATACTACTAAACAATATAGTGCTATACGTTAAAAATAAACAAAAAAAAAATATCATGTTTGTCTAGAATAACTGTTTAACACCAAGTATACCTACTAAAGATACAAGTTATTTGTTCTTAACTAAATAAATACAATGTATAAAATGATAATTATAAAAATTGGAATATAGTTCTGAGCTTTTAAAGATAAACAAATAGTAGTAAAATTTGACCTATATTAAATGTTAGGAATAATACTTTATACAACTCAGTTATTCGGAATTCAAATAATTTAAACTAAATACTAATAATAATATATTGTTGTGCGAAGTTAATATAAAACACATATCTTACTTGTGTACCTTTATAATGACAACAATAAAATGTGTCCCTTGTGTCTTACTGTAAAATAAAGAGAGATCAAAGGTCTGGTCATCTAGACTACTACTTATTATGCCCATGTTCCTATGGGTATAATATTTTTACATTTCTTCTATGTTTATATTTATTTTAAATCCCTGAAATGTTGAAATTTTTATATGTAAATAATCAGAGAGCAGGTAACTCCAGTTATGTGCGTGACTTTTTAAGAGTAGTTATATGTTTATTTTTTCAAAATCATTTGAAGTAAATTAGTTAAAATACTTTAAGTCAATAATAATTTTCATGATTTAGATAATGTTTGCAAACTTACATTAAGATTTCTGTTAAAACGCGAAGTTACAATATTAACTGACTTGATTTTATTATTTCTGTTTATACAACGTCAGTAGATATAATGTGTTGAATCCGTAAAATAAGCTTCTTAGGTGTGCAAAGATTATTCTTCAATATTATAAAATTAGTTATACATAATATATTTTTAAATTTTACATTTAAATGGTTTTTTTCTAAATAAAAATCATACCTAAGAAATGTAATTTTAATAGTATTATAATTAACACATTATAGCAATTCAACAAATGGCATTCGACACATTATTATGTTATATAATATCATTCAAAATCAGTTTTTAGTAGGAAAATATATATGAATGTATTGTAATAATTAATAACAGTACTTATTAATCACTATCCTGTGCCGAGGTGGACGAAGTAAGACATACTCTTACGGTTTCTTCAAATTGTCAATACGTATAGTTATGCATACCGATATTCGTATATATTGTATTTATGTGTATAGGTGCTGTATATACTAATAAATAATTGCATAAACTATATATCAGTATCTATAGGTAAATTAGTATATATAATATTACTACTAATTAGGTACTATAGTAATATAAGTGAACTTCCAATGATTCATTTATATATTTTAACCTAATTTGACATTATTCGTATACATATTGTTTTACTTAAACATGTATGTCTTAGTTTAAACACTACAGGTGCCTATTTTAAAAAATAATGTTAATCTAAATTAGCTGATATTTATACATACTACCTATCTCTTGTTTAGTTATTAATATTTATTCTGTAAAGAGGATTACATTAGATCTCCTATATAAAGTAGTTTTAAAGTAGTTTTCGTAAAACTGTCTTCGATACTATCAATTTACAAGCGATGAACGCCCATCAATCATCAAATACAATCATATAAATGGTCGACATTCACTCATGAATGAAGCTGAGATTTTCTCTTCTATTAAAATACCATACGATCTTTTTCTAGTATATTTTACTGTCGGAGGTAGCGATCATAAATATACTTGTAGTTCTGACATTTTCTGCAGTGGAATAAAAACTACAATGTATGTATCTTTTATTTACACAAAAGAATAATTGTAATGATCAAGTTGAGTGGTTTTTTATAACCCCAATGACCTCCACCTCATTAAAATCAATAACGTACTGGACTTCTGATTAAATTGTCAATATACTATCGCTAAATAAAATTTTAGTTTGAAGTACGTATACATTTTTTCATGTTAAAAAGATATACTAATATTATTACAAAAACAGTATCAAAAATAATAGTAATACATTTTATATTTTTATCATGAAATTTATGGACCATTTATCGATATATTTATATCGATAAATAGTTCAAAAAAAGTGAAAATATTTTGAAAATTATGCCATGTGTAGGAATTTATGTAAATATTTGGTAAAAAGATCAAGTATCTACAGTTAATGGTTTCTAAATTACAACAAAATAAGAAAATATTATTTAACTCGTGATTCATAGATTTTTAACTACAAAATTGTTTGCAAATTTTTGCGATTTTGACGAATTTTATTAAAATTCTAACTTTAAACACTTATTGAAAAGGTTACGAGTAATCAATATGTATTTTTGATGTTTTTAATCGGTGTATAAAAAACTTATGAAGAATCAATAAATCATAGAGAATCATTAAATTTTCAATGTTTTTGATAGAGTGAAAATTTTTTATCAACATTCACAAAAATAAAAACTTAAAATAAATTAAAAATATTACAAGTGTCTATTTGTGTAGCCTAAAAATCGTGAAAATATTTTTATTTAAATATTTTATCATATACAGAAAATGTTAATATAACCATTTGGTGAAAATTTACAATGTCTATGATTATTCCTTTTGGAATTACTTACAATAAAAATAAAAAAAACAATTTGTTAAAAACTGGTTTTTCGTAAAATTCTTGTTTATTCTTATTTTTTTTTTTTTTTGGTTTTTTCCAATTTTTTTGAAATAATATTGGAAATTTTCCAGTTTGACCTCTAAAAAAATAAATTAAAAACAATTTTATACCAGAAATCACCATTCATAAAGTTTAAAACCCGAGCTTTTTCTCTTATTTTTATTTTACAAAGCTAAGTAACTCATAACATAACTCGATCGTATTTCAATTTAGGTAAGAACCTCTAATATAATTTTCAAAAAATTAATTTATTTAACAATAGTCATAAAAAATGATGATAAAAATAAGTTTGTATATTGTTTTGTATAGTATGGTCGGAAAATATGGTTTGAAATTTTGAACTCCTGAAACATTTTGCTAGTTATTTTAACTTAATCATAAGTTAATCATCATCAAATGAAAGTTTTTGATTCCTAGGCATGTAAATATACATCTGCAATGAGATAAAATTATTTTCAAATCATTATTATGGGTATTAAGTAAATACGTATAATTGCATGCATTATGTAGATTATTACATACTATGTAGGTTAAATTGTTTGTCTTACATTTTGCAATAATCCGACTTTATTGCACACCTATAGTATCTACTATACTGGACTCGCTATAGTGTATATATGACTAGCATATTATGTCAACTGTAAAACAAAAATAGCTTATAATATAGTTATATATAGTATAGACACATTACTTTAAGCTGTTAAATCTTTGTAAGTCGAATAAATCCAAGGAACTATGGACGCGAAGGATTTATATGAAATTATGGACTTCTTGGAAATACATTTTTTTTTTTTTGTTAAACCGTGTTGACTACATATACTTCTATTGTATACGTTTATTTTCCTGGAGGTTTACATTTTTACTACCAATGTGGCTATAAAGTACGATTCAAACAAACGAAATTATAACACTATAGTGTGTAGTATATTTTCTCTTACTACAAAATATAATGTTATATATTTTTTTACATTTTGTTAAAATTTCATATACTTATTAATTAGTTATTATACTATGTAAGCACTAAAGGTACTTCTCAACTTATCATAGTATTATTTTTCATACTTATTTTTAGTAGCTATCTGCTAAAACACTGTGTATTATTATCTATACAATCAGTAATGCTGAGTACATACTTAAGGTAGACAATTGTAATAAAGTCGTAATATAAAATTAAACTGGTACATTTGAACCACTTAAAATTTTGGGTAGGTAGGTAGGTAAAAATTATTTATCCAATAAAGTTAATACTATAAGTCTATAACCATAATTATTGCATACGTTATAATAGGTATTAGTAGGTTATTAATTTACATCGGTTATCGAATTGTATAATTTTATTATAGTATGGTAAATATTTTATGTTTTTGTACTAAATATGAATAACATGAGTGTTGGCCATTGTTTAAATATGTATACCTTCCTAATTTTGTAATTATATTAAAATATATTGATAATTAAGCAATTGACAATTAGTTTATAGAATTTGTGCAAATATGTTATTAAAATAGTATAAGCTTAACATCAATAATTGATGGTCTAACATCACGCAACCCCGTAATGGCCCAATTTGTCCAGTAAAATTAATCTCCAAAAAAAATATTATTTAAAAAAACTAAAATATCAATCGCCACAATTATTTGCGAAATATTGACACATTTTTTGATTTCAACATCTTGAAAAACAATATTACAGATACTGGAAAAGTATTGTGTGTTTAATTTTTTAGGAATGTGTAAAATTAATATTACAACCGCTAATTATACATATACATTTGCTATAAGTTACTCCTAATTCTATATCAGTTGCTCAAGTAACCGTTTACACCCGCCCCCTCACCATACTTATCACAAATAAAATTGTTTGTATTTTCATATTAACATTTTTAAAATATAAACTTTAATTTAAACCATGCATTTTTTGAAATTGATGAGAACTTTTTTTTGTTAACATCACTGAATCCTAACCAATTACAACCACAGATGCTGCAAACTAAATATATGATGTTAATGTCATTATCTGTTAACTATTTATATTTTTTACATAAAATCCTTTATTAAAATGTAGATTTTTTTTTAAAGGACCTATTATTCAACGCACTTTTTGTTTTATAATACGTGCAAATCATTATTATATATTTGTATTTATTCTCTCTATATTTACCTACTGTATATTTGTCAAATAGATTTGAATATTTACTTTATTTACATGTAGACAATTAGCTGAATGATATAAATGTATTATGATTGGTATAATACATTTTAATTATTTTTTGCAGTTGATTAATTCGTAATAAATATATACATATATATATTTATTTCTAGTTTTTGAAAAAATACGAACAACAAATTTAAAATTCAAATGAAGATTAATGACGAGTAACATTTGTCATAAATGCAGCCGTTATTTTATTATGTTCTCATATAAATCCTAAGGGTACGAGTGAACGAGTAACTTTGCCAGCAGGACAACTAAGTGTCGGGTGACGGGTGAGAATGTTTCACATTATGATATAATATACAGAGTCCTGTAATAATTAACACATATTGTGGGCAGCAAATATTTTACAACACAGTTTTTTGTTTAAATTTATATTAAAAAAACAACCAGCTTAATGCATTAAAACTTTTATTTATAAATCGCATAAAAACAAATATATATATATATATATATATATATAACAATATTATAATAATATACTGGTTGATTCTTTTAATATTAAACACTCGGGATCTCGAAAACTTAGTACTTAACTAACGTTTTTGAAAAACTATTTTTACATTATAATATGAAGATATTTTTTAAAAAAAAATAGTATTTTCTATTGCTATATTTTTAAATTTTTAGTTTTTTAAATGAAAGCATACATTAATTTAAGATTCCAGTACAGAATGTTTTTCTAAGAAATTTAACGTATAAAATTGAATTTAATATGTACTTACACATTAATATTTATTATTATTTATTAATTTTATATATAAGTAAATTATTAAATTGTTAAATTATTTTCGTTTTATTATTATTTGAAAGCTCTTTTGTTAAATATTAAAATGCTTACGCACACAAATTTATATGAATATAAATATACCGTATATAACAATTACTAATCATTAATTAGTTATTCATATTAAAATGATATACTATTTCTATTGACTATTGGTAATGCAAATGCATTTAAATTTATTATGTATATGTTGACTACATTAATCATTTGGTGTGGCCAATTACATAAATAACTATTAGCTTAAGTAAATTTGTTCATTAGCCGAGCTTTAATGTAAATATCATAATTTTTGTCATTGACCATAACTTTATACCTACTCACACAATAAAAGTTTCAAATATCAGACTAAATATAAACTATTTAAAGGCATTTAAAAATTTTATTATAAAATATAAATGTTCAAAACTTTCTTAAAAAAAAAAAAATTGAAATTATAACGCAAGGTTTCTCACAAGTAATGCACTTACAGAAATTTAAAAATATTGAAAATAAAAGCAAATTTTTCTATAGACTTCTATTAAAACTCTAAAAGTTTAAAGTTAAAATGGAGAAAAATATTAACTTAAATCAGTTAAAAAGAAGATAATTCATTTCATTTTAATAGCCATCTGGGTCACACATATAAAAACTTTAAACTTTTGTTTAAAGTCGAAAAAAAAAGTGATAAAGTAGGTATCCACTCTGTTATACAGTTTGTGTGGAGTATACCTCATAGTTGATGAGTATCGAAGACACTAATGTATATGTTAAATTTGAATTTAATAATAAATCATTGCATAAGAAAAATGATTTTGGATGAAGGTTAGGTATTAATTATTTATAGAGATCACCCGGCATATCTGGCCAAAGAGTTAAAAAGGATATAAATGTAACTTAAGTTACACGAATGGAAAAAAATTAAGAGGGAAACGCGGGTGCCCAAATGCAAATACATTTTTATAATTAAAAAAAATTATATAGGTATAAGTAAAAATTAGGGACTACATTTAATCTAATAGTCTATTCTGATTCCGCAATGAGTTTAAAGCTGTCCCATGGCAGAGCAGTCGTCGCGGCTCATCGATGCGGCCGGTGGCGGTGATCAATCGCGTCTAGGAAACCGTACCTTACAACTTGAAACTATCATACAACTTGAAAGTATGATTGCATACGTAAATTATTTAAATATTATGTACCTACTAATGATTTTTGTATGCGTTGTCTCCGTCTTAGTGTTTTACAATAGTCACAAGTGCGTAACGCTTTCGGCAGATCTTATTTAGGTTTATTAGTTTTAATAATACAGTTAGTTTACTTATTATTATTATTTTTGTTTATGATTATTTTTTTTATATTCTGTGGTTTATTGGAAACGTTTGACAATACATTTTTAGATCATCTCATAAACTACAGAATATGATAAGTATTTCCTTTACGTCTGTAACTAAGTAAAATTATATTCGAAGTAACGAATAAAGTAAAGTAAAGTAATGAAGCTAATGATAACTGCTGAACGTAAATTTGCTATGTTTCGCACTTGTAAGACAAATTTGAACACTTGGAAACAACACGATATGCATGACGTCCTTTTAAAAGTAAAACAACTTTGATATATAATTTGGTATTATAAATTATTTTTCTTTTAGCTTTATATATTTAGTTAAAATACTAGGGAAATACGAGTACCTATCATATTCTGTAGTTTATGAGAAGATCCAAAAATGAGTTATAAATGATGTAACTAACCCGAATTTGTTGTATTATATTATCTATATTTATATATATATAGATAGATAATATATATAAACAAGAACCTCATAGGGGCCGTCTTTCTTGTAGATACGATCGGAAAATTATCAAAATACAGACAGTTGCAGATACAACTATCAGTATAAAATATAAATGCAATAAATAACAATGTTTAGGAATACACATACGGGGCCGTCGGTCTTGTGGAATCAACTGGACAATTACCTGTTATTATGTGACAATTTTTTAAAAATATTTTATTTGATGATTTATTATCCTCATACTAAATGAAGATAAAATTTTTTTATAAATTATCAGTTATCTACTAGAGCCTACTATCGGGATAACATTCATGATTGTTTATTTTAGTTCAATAATTTATTAGTATTCAACCAATTAATTATATACCTATTTGTTTTTTGAAACATTGTGTTCAAGAAAATATTAACTAAATGGGATTATAATAACACAATTAGAGTTATGTAATATTTGTATCTTTATATAAAAAATAAATAAAAATAATAACTGTTGAATTTTGAGGGTCATATATTTATATGTATATATATATATATGTAAGAATGCCTGTATGTATAGATAACACTATTTATATAGGAATGCGAGTAAATTTATAAATTTATAAACATTTTTTTTAGATGTAGGTACAAGATTATACCTCTGATTATAAATACAAATAGTATTTATATCAATATGTACCTTTGATATAAATATAATAGGTAAAATATAAAAGTTACTTGTCACACTAAATTAATCATTTTGTTATTGGATTTTGAAAAAAAAATTACCAGTGATAAATTAAAATTGTATCATATGAGTTAAAACGTGCAGTTCTATATATTAAACTAAAATATGTGTCTATTTTGTGTACTTACCTATGAATTATTATTATTCTATGACCGGGCTGGCGCGGCGAAACAACGATGACGTTTGGGTTAGGTACCTATTCAAGTTCGTGTATTTTATACAATAATTATACGTTACCCATTCGGAAATAAACTATATGTTTACGATACATTAAATATGTATTTTATGTAAAAAAGTAAATTTGAGTCTAAAAATAAACAAACTTGCGTAGACTTCGACTCTTTCGGCGTATCCCCTTGCCGTATACACAGTGCACCACCGCCGCGCCGACGTGGAACGCTTTAGCTCATCTGAACTGAAAATATTGCGATTTATGTAAAATTAAATCACAATAAACGCAATATGATTTTTATTCATGTCCGTTTATCTAGCTTTGCATAGTGATATTTTAGAATTGCTAATCGACTTCGTTCTCTGCAACGATTTTGGCGATTGCCATAAATATTATGTCATTAGATATTACGTCAAAATGTTAAATTCACAGCTGATATATTATATTACAACTTTTCATTTCAAAGAGATCCGTGTTTACGATTTGTTCATTGAAATGTGAAATGACGACAACTAAAATAGTTTATAATTTTAAATTGTATCATCAATAATAATATAAATTATTATTTTTTTGTTCATTGATTTAGATGGTTTTATTCAGAAATTAGACGCAAAACATATTTTTACATATTTAATACATCACATTTACCATACCAGCTATATCATCAGTTTGTAAAAGTCCAAGGCAAACATTTTCTCCGAATATTGCCTAGCATGAAATTATTGATTATTGTTTAATATATTAATTATAATTATATTATATTATGTTTTTAAGCTACATATTTTAAAGTACACTCAATGACATATTCAAATGCAATGTTTTCGGCAATAATTAATTCAACCTAGTTAATTCTACCTTATTTGTAGTAAAATTGATTACATTAATAGCAATAATATCATAAAATACACTTGATTATTATGTGGGCTGACAGGCCGTCTTCGCTCAGAACCATTTTTCGTATACAATGATTTTATATCATTAAATTCAAATTTAACAAATCCATTACAGTGTCCCACTCGACACCTACTGTACAGCAAAGTGGTACCCACTTGCTGACCTTTGTCTTTTTATTTTTCTTTAAGCGTTTGAAAACTATTGTGAATTTTTATCTTTTAACCCCGAAAGCACAGACACAAAAAAAAAAAAAACACCCAACCTTGTAAAATCAATAAATTTTTCACTTTGCTCTAAAATCACAAATATTTTATACTTCAACTATCATTTTTTTTTTTTTGCAATTAATCTATTGAAAGATATTTAAAGTTATAGATGTGTCCATAATTAACAAGATTATTTTTTTAATTTTAAGTAGTTTTTGAGTGGTAGAAGAGCCTTTGGCATTGGGCATACTTTACATGACCCGCATAATTTGTTCATTGTCTACGATGTTTGGTGTCGACAGTAAACGGTTTCTAGGAAGAATTGACACCGAAAACGATTACAGATTATACTCGCACACACTTTTGTTCGTTTATTTTGTGCTGACTTACAGTCGCTTTAATGCCATCGTGTTCATAAATTGCCTATACTAATGTCCTTAAAACACGACCGACTGTAGCCCCCTTAATATTGGCTAATGCTTACAAAAATCTCAATATAAAATAAAGTCTGCCGATAATTAAACAAGGGGCGACATCTATTCATTGAATCCACAACTACTACACTCAAAGTACATCTACATTATTATGATATTTTTAATGGTAACACTGAACAATTCGTATCAACTTTTCAGGTTATCATTTAAAATTTTTAAATGTCATAGTCGTTTAGGTAGTCATTGTGTTTTGTTATACTATCCAAAATTCCGACAAAAGCTTGTTGTTTAATTGAATTTTGAAAAATAATATTCTTATTTAACAACGTCGATTGTTATTTTAATCAACCTTTCAAAACATAATAAACATGGTAAGTTAATTTTATTTATGAAAATTAATTCATTGTTATTACTTTGTTGTATACAATCTATTATTTGTTTTTAGGATGCCATCGATAATTCTTTCGGTAATTATGCCATCTTGGGGTAAGTCATAGTATATTTTATAATATTATAAAATCATTTTTATTGATGGGATTTCTTATTAATCTCTTAATCTCATAATTTTAGGGCTCACACTGCCAGGCCAAAGAATTTCAAAGAAATTTATCATCCAGTTCAACAAAACTTGAGCAATGTATGTATGCACTAAATTGCATTTTTTAACTAATAAAACAAATATTTTTTTTCTACACTTTAAAAATAATGCTTTATTTCTACCTTATCATAATGGTAAATGTAATTTTTTTTTTATTCTGTATATATATCAACAGCCTATACTTTGTCCAGCAAGAGAACACGCTGTGGCTTAACAATAATTTGTTCTTTCATGCATCCCTCTGTGACACCCTGTCATAATGAAACTGATATTGAGTAGACGATGAATAGAATCTCCACATTCTCTTATTGGATAAAGTATGGGTCGTTGACATATACACTGCATAAAAAAATTCTATATTCTATATCAAATGTTAAATGAAATACTTTCTACACACACTTTATTACAATGTGTTTCTGCCAATAAACAATAATGTTTTATTTTACAAATATATTATAAAAATTGCACAATTTAATTATTATATTTATACATATAATTATTTTATTTTAAAATTAATGAAAACATATAAATATATTTGGAAAGATTTTTTAGCACACATAACTATACATGCATACAATATTTTTTTTTAAATATGTCCATGTTCTTCATTAGAGGATTTCGGGTTTGATTTATTTTATTTGAACTAAAGATTGATGTATTTTGGATACTTGCCTTAATTTTTTCAGTATTGGTTTTAATAGTTCGGATGTTAGTTAGTGTGAGACAATAGTGATTATGAATGTACACTGCTTGCTTACCGGATTCAAGACGTTTTATAATGTTAATTTTTGAATGAAGAGTTATAGTTTTCCAATTTTTTAAATATATTTTCGGCCATAAAACCTGGACGTTTAGATACAATATAAATTATAATAACAATTAACAGTATAAAATAATATACAGTGAGTTCCGTTTAATGTGATGACTTTGGTGCAGATCATTATGATTCGTTAACCTGTTGATTCTATAAAACATTTATATTTTTTTCATAATTCAATCTTTTAATACAATTACATATTTAATAATTTGTAATATATAAAATTATTTATTTTTACATTTTTTTATTTAATGGTTCTATATTTAGATATACATTTATGCTTGAAATAGAATTAAAATTAAATAAATACATTTAAAACAAATTAAAGAAGCTATCTATTTTTGATTATACTTGACAGTCTACTAATTTCATTTACATATTAGCCTGAAATTAAATGAAATCAAATTAAAATTCTTATTCATGTTTTTTTTGTTTGTTTACAATATACATTGTACATACCTGTACCTTTTGAAACAACTGAAAAGTATCCTGTTCCTTTTGCCGTATTTTTGAACAGCTCCTTTTAACTTTTTCAAAATAGTTCTTGCATTTTATTGAGTGATTTCGTTTTTGCTCTTTTTTTTATTGTCATCATGATCACGATATACTGTCAAACTGATAAATTCAACAAAATTTAATTGGTTTTATGAATTAGTCAGTTTGAAATACCATAAAAACGATAAGATTGTTGATAAAAGCAATTCGTTTATCTGGTACTTAGTAATTCTAATAAAATGTCAATTTAACATTAGTAACATACGATTTGGTTTGGGATTTTCATTTTTGATTCTAATAAACTTTTGTTTCTATAAACCAGAGATCACATTAAGCGGAACTCGCTGTATAATAGTAATATGTACTCCTATGTTATGACGATTGTATTGCGAACAACAAAAGTGTTGTCGACAACTCATAAAATGAGAAGCAAATACTTAATAACTTATCCATTTAGTAAACAAATTTCAATCAATTATTTGTGTTATTACTATAGCTCAATCAGTGTCTAGCATGTGTACTCAGCACAACTTGGTATGGTATGCACTATACGTTTTCCTCAGAATTTTAATAAATTTATATCATTACTCCATTCTGTCACAGTACTTTTATAATTTATTTTTATTAAAAGTATTGTTTTATATTTGTATTTATATTATTAGTATTATTAACAGTTTTTTTTTTGTGTTTTAGTACAAAGCAAAAGAAAATAGAACTCTAGTTAAAGGCTTGATGATCACACAAGGAATGCACATGCCCTTACGTTTAGCTATGGAACAAAAAGTATTTGAAAGTGTTGGACGTCTACCAATTTTGAAATCATCACATTTGCACGCTGAAGTACTGAATGACACTCTTGATACAGTCACTGAACGAGATTACTTAAATCCTGCAGAGTACAATGAAACATTAGTTCCGTCATTTGTAGTTATGGATAAGGATTTAAAATTTTAATTTAAGAGTTTATATTTATGAATATTACAACATGTTTTAAAATATTGTCAATAATACTGTTTCTATTATTAAATGTTCTTTAATCAAATAATATGATTTAGGTATTGTGTACACTTAAATAAAAAATAAATAAATAATAATTTTACAATATTACTCAGAATTTTGAATGGTATGTTTGTATTTTTCCTAGCAGAAATGAATATCTACTGATAGTTTTACTACTTTTCAGAAGATTAATATCTAATTTTTTATAATATATTCTTAACTTCGGTGTTTAGGCTTGGTTAAGCACCTACTTTTAAGTATTTTTGTTAGTAAATGTTGCTTGTCCTGATAAATAATAATAAAATATCACATTAAATGGTCATAAGCTGAAATTATCGGTTATCTTGTTATATAGGCACAGTTATGCATCATGTTGTGTAGCCTCTAGAATTTTACCAATCAAGAAATTAGTTAAAATTTGTAATTAATCAATATTATTTTTAAAAAAATGTTTGTATTTTTATTTTATGAAGTTACAAGATAGAAGGATAGTAGAACCATAATATAAACACACAAATTTGTAGAACATAATATTATAGATTTTTTTAATTTAGAACTACGTAGTGTATTGATCACAGGTTGTTAATCTCTTTATAAACATGACACTGTGCTGTTCACATCATGTTCATGGTATGACATGGCCATGTACAACTTTTTCTTCAATTAACACTATTTTTTACCATTTAATTTTACACTGAATCAGTTAAACAAAATTGTGTTTAATTATACATTGATATTTTATTAATTATAATTTTAAATATAAAACTTTCAAAGCCTCTTGGCACATCTAATAGTATACCCACTAGTATTGATGACAAAAGTATATTTATTTTATTAAAAAATGCTGAAAGTTATATTTTTATTTTCCCTCATTTTACTAGAAACATTATATAATATGTACATTTAATATTGTTTGAAGTTCAAATAGCTGATCCATTTATACATAGCATATTAGTATAAGCAAATTTATTTTATAATTGTAGGTATTATTTATGCATCATAATTGTTGTTTAGTGTTGAAAGAGATATTAAGTTATTCATTACTTTACTTTAAACTACAGTTTTATTTTGAAATGTTCTGTACTAATCACTTATGTAAATTTATTTATTAATAATATAGTAAAAATGTATTACAATGATATTGAAGAACCAGTAAGAAATAAAATTATTATCTTTATTCAGTTTGTACTTAAAAAACAAATAATTTTGGTTAAAAAATTTATAATTAAGTATTCAAGATAAAAAGAAAGTTTGGCAAGTGAGTACTGTTCTGCTGTACAGTGAGTGTCGAGTAGGACACTATAATGGATTTGTTAAATTTAAATTCAATGACATATTATCATTATATATAAAAAACGATTCTGAGTAAAGACAGCCTGTCAGCATATATAACTATGTGTTATATGATATTATTGATATTTAAATTCAATAAATATAAATAAATATAAATTCATTTTACTATTAAGAATACAGTAGGTTGAATTAATTTTTGGAGAAAAAAATTGCACTTAAAAATGTCATTGAGTGTATAAAATATAATATGCTTTAAAAGTTTCAAGCACCCACATAATTTTTTTTTAAAATAGCAATGAAATAACTAACATTATTCTTCATTTAAATATCTCATTTCTTCCAAATTTGAACTTAAAATGTCTATAAACATCAACCATGTAAATATATTTTTTAAATTTACTGGTTACTCTATTAACTATTTACGAGAAAATTTGTTTTAAGTTTTCAATTTTTAGATATAAAAATTGAACATTTTATAATTTTTTAACTACAAACCATTTTGCAAATGTTTGATATTTTGATGAATTTTGGTTAAAATTTAAATTTAAATGCTTAAAAAATAGTGTCTATGTACTTTTAATATTTTTGAACTACTATTATAATCATTTATGAGGAACCTTGTATTAAATTTTCAAGGTTTTTGAAACAATGAAAAAGTTTTTATTGATATTTATAGAAAAAAAAAATCAAAAATTTTCATACTTATAATTAGCTCAAAAAGTGTCAAAATACATTTAAAATTTAATGGTATATAAAAAATGATAATCCCAACATATAAAAAACTATTGTGGATTTAGGCTCATATATTTTTTATAATTTCCATTTACAACGAATTATGAGAAACTTTGTATTAAATTTTCAAGTATTTTGATTAAACAAAAACATTTTTATCAACAATAGTAATAAAAAAAAAATCTAAAAATTTATGTCTTTAATAGCTTAAAAAGAGTCTAAATATACTAACAATTTTATGGTAAAAAAAATTCCGTTTTTTCTTACTTTTGGGAATTTTTACTGTTGACCCCCCCCCCCCCCCAAAAAAAACCAACTAGATTCATTTTCCTACTAGAAGAAATACTAATGAAGAAAATCGGAGCACTTTTACTGTCTTAAACCATGATGAAAGACACACAAACAAAAAAAAAAAAAACAACATTGTAAAATCAATACATTCTTCGTTTCGCTAATAATCTAAAACAATGTCATCACTTATTTAGTGACATTTTTATTTTAGTTCACACAAATTTATTATTGGTCATCCAGTATTTGATTATAAATTTATAACACTATCAAGATACATACATATAAATATACACTGCGACTTTATCTAATGTAAAAAATATATCATGGCTTATAAATTTTAGTTGTACTAATGGATGTATAAAATTAATTTCATACACACGATTAAATGGATTTTTACTATATAAAAAAAAAAAATAGAATAATAACATATTATTATTACTAAATGGTATATCATATAAACTGGAATTATTGTATTTAATGTATATTACATGTTGAATCATATCTCAAGTGTATGACGATAAATATTAAATTTAGTTTTATAAGTTAATAATGTATTATATATACATTTTTATGTATTTTTTTTTCGTACAGACGTTTTAGTTTGAAAAAATAAATTAAATATTATGTTTTTTGAGCACTGTATTGTGGAGCTAAAATAATTTATTTGTCTTTAATCAACTCAAATTATTCCCATAAAAATTTCAATTTCATTATTAACTATCTAACCGTGTGTGTTATTAGTTACCATCTTTAGGTTTCTTGTTCAAAAACTAACACTGTAAACAAAAAAATAACTTAATTTTAATGTATAAATGCTGTTGCATAGATAGGTACCTACTAATATCAAAATATAAATCATTTATAACTTATAATTATTTATGCCAGAAAACAAAAAGCACTTTTGAGAAAAAAAAGACCTATGGTTAACACAGATGATAAAAGATTGTATGATAATAGATTGCAACTTAAAATTGATAATCTTCAATACATAAACATTCATTTAATTCGTTAATACTAAAGGAATAAAATTATTGACATTGATGTTAAAGTAAATAAAATTTGACTAGGTATGAGAAATACTATAAGCAGGTACCTAGGAGTTTAGTTTTACTTCAATCATACTTTACGAGAAAAACTCAATTAATATCTATAAAATGAATTAGTTTTCTATAATCACATAGTTTAAGAGATCAAATTTAATTAAACTAATTAACTATTTAGTCAAAATAGATATGACATAGTTATAATATTCAGCACTACATAATGTCAAGTAAAATTTAATTTCAATCAGTAATCACAGGTTTATAAAAATTATATCTATATTATATTAATAATCATTAACCATCGATTTTTAATTGTACTTATTTTATTTGCATTCTAACTAAATTTAATTAAAAGTTACTTTATATTTATTATTTATAGTAGTGAATAGTAACCAGTGATCATTTTGTACTTCTGATCGAGGGTTGATTTTTCAGTTTTTCGTGAGGAGAGACTTTCCCCTTTACCCCCCCCCCCCACCATCCTAATTTCCACTTATGGGTGTTACTAATTTTGTCTCAACAAGTCATGTTTTATTGATATTTTATTGGTTGCACCAAACGTTCATTTTTTTTCTTTCAATGGTTAAGTTCAAATAATTACCTATTACGTATTTTAATATTATGAGTCTAAAAGTGAGACTTGTATAATAATATACTATAATATAGTAATAATATAGTTATTGTAAATTAGTACTTTATGGTATATGTAATTCGAATAACATTGTTTAGATATTTCATTAATATGATTACCATATAATATTATTCCAACCCACTGGTTGTTGGTTTTATTTACCGATAAAATATTATCTTTTGCGCATTTATGCGTTTGCTTTCTATCTAAAATGCGAATATGTATAATGTGATATCCAAAATAGTTAATAAATTTTATCAATGTGTACCTATCCGTTCCGAAATATTTCAGTCCTGGCAGGCATACTAAATAAAATACTCACGTAATTAAAAATGTTAATATATATATTTTTTTTTACAATCACATATTAGCCGTTACCTGTTGTAGATATAGACTACAACAGTTACAACCATTTCAAATTAAACGCAAAACTGCAAAAACAGGTAGATACCTAATTAACTGTTTTCATACAATTATTAGTTATTTATACAAATTATCAAAGAATTATACAATTTAATATGAAATTCAATGGTCAACGTTGCTGAATCTTTCTGATGTGAAATACTGTGAACCAGTGAAGAATTATATACGAATAACATACCTACCTACTGTATCACATCGTTATTATTCGTTAAGGGTAACGATTTTGCATGTAAATCTGAAGTGCAATTTTTACCTTTACTTAGGTAGGTACCTAAAAATTACTTTTGATTTTTATTTTAAATCCAACAAATAATGAACTACCAGACTGCATACAATAGTATTGGATTTATTGCACGCCTATGTAAAATATACATATTTGTACAGGTAGTCGATTATTGCAGAATTTTACATATAATACGATGCCGGGACTTGAGAATCAGGTAGCATTGATCACCGCAGCTACGTCAAAAATTGGATACACTTATGCCAAACATCTACTCCGGAATGGCGTCAAGGTAGGTAATAAAATAACAGGTAGTACCTTGGTGATTTTATTTTTAATAGAAAACATTCATTGTATCGAATAGCATTAACATCTTAAAAATACATTTTTATTCCAAGTGGAGCATATAAGTGTCATTCTTGAATTTTTTTTTTTAAATAAATTTCCATTCTCAATACAATATAAGTGCCTATGTCATTATGCTAATATGAAATCGATACCTATTCGAGTTTCGTAGAGATACTTACCTAATAGTTAAAATAATATTTGGAACGTTACGAATTACTGGGAACACATTTTTTTCTGAATATCTACAATTAGGTGGCGTTGTGCGATGTAAATTTGGAAGACTGTCAATTGTTCGTCAATGAATTCGCAAACGAGTTTGGTGATGAAAGTATTTTGGCATTAAAGTGTGGTGTTGCAGATCTAAAACAACTTGAAAGTGAGTTTTTCAAAATAATTTGGTATAACTTTATACAGGGAAACCTATTCATATCTTATAATTGTAGGGAAGAATAGGTTCCTGAGTCCTACGTTTATAATACAATACCTATTGCTACTAGAATTCTACAAAAATATATTTTAGTTTTGTTTAACACTTTAACGTAACCTATTTTATAATTATGCACCAAAATATAATATATATTTAATTAGTAATAACCTGCGTTTTATTGGAGGACTAAATATTATTAGTATTATTATTATTTAAATAATTTGGGCTATTACAGACCAAAAAAAAAACTAAATATAAATTCGCAGTGTTGTAAATATTACGAACTCAACTATTTTTTAATTAAAAAACCGTTCAAATTATTAACACATTTTTAATATTATTTTCTCGTACCTAACCTAGAAAATGAATAGGTAAACTATAACATGTACCATCCACCACGATTGTAATTTGTTAGTGTTTTGTCGTTTGGTGTGTATTGTGAACTAAATAATAGATATTATACTCAATAATTAGTCGTAGGTTAACGGAAACAACTATATTTTAATTTTGTAAACATTTATTATTCCCTGTATAAGTGGATTATTTGAAATTCTTCACCTATTACATAGCCATTGACTCAAAGTTATTAATAAAATATTTTTTGAAATAACTTACTTATCATATTCTTTATATAAATGCATAAATAATAATGGCTCTGGTGAATAAATAAAATTTAGAATTAATATTATACAATAAAATGCAGGCGGAAAAAAGCACAATACAATTGGATACGAGAAATAAACTGAACAGTGTCCACACTTTGCTTTGTTCTTATTTATTTTATTATTAATATTATTTTAAAAACGGTTAAAGATTTAAGATTTTCTTACCAGTAGCTCTAAAAGTGCGATTTAACCAGGGACGCGTAAATTGCACCTGACCAGAATTTCTATAATAATGGTGTTTGAAAATTAAACATTCAAAGATTTAAAAACTCTAATACTTTCAACAATATAACAAAAACAGATAAAACGAGATTAAAAAAAAAGAAAATCCAGTTATTTCTGAAAATTTGTAATTTATAAATTTATATATATATCCTTGTTTAGTATTAATTATAAACCTGTAATTTATTTAGACTTACATAATTGATATCAGACCGACACCACTGACTGTTTTATAAACCTTCCTACAATAGATTTATATAATTTAGTATAATTTAATTTATATAATAATAAAAAAAAAAAAAAAAAACAATGCAGCAGTGTCACTAAGTTTTATACATTAAATCCAGCTATCCCTTAAATTCTTTTTTGATTTGCACATTTCATCATATTCAATATAATTCGTATTCAATTGCGTACACATTAATTAGGTAGGTATCTTTATATAATATACATAATATATTATATTTAAACGTCGTATATCTATGCTATTATTATTTTTGGACCTGAGTAACGCTTTTTTTCGCAGACGCCTTCAATTCGTGCATAAATCGTTTTGGGCGACTAGACATCGTCATCAACAATACGGCCGGCATGCGGTTCGACGTAACAATCGACGATCGGGCCGAAACGAACGATGCGATCATGCGTGTACACTTTGTAGGCATAATGTTTATAATATTATAATCCACTCTAGAATACGATATTATAGTTATTATAAACACTGTTCGTTCTCGACCACTGTCTGCCATTCGTTAAATAATAAAACACGTGCACGTTGTCCATACATTTCCTTTATGTAAAAGGATCGTCCACAGCAACAATAACTGTTGTCATGTGATTATACAGGGTGGAGTCGTCTGTGGAACGATCCTAGCAATCAAGTACATGGGAGTCCCGTACGGAGGCAGAGGTGGAACTGTGGTGCAGACTCCGAGCTGCGGGTTGGCGACAAGTGCTGTTGTCGAGTACACGAAATTGATCGGTGTAAGTTTATCGAGATGCAGTGGTGTGTTTCGTGGCATGTGGTCGGGTGGGTTGTTTGCAAGCCCACATGGGGGTCGAACCTAGGTTTATATGTTTATTTTGTTGTGTGTATTTACTTAATTGTATATATATATATATATATAATATTTCGAAATTAGAATAAAGTAAAAATATTACTGTAAGAAAACCAAATGGAATTTCAAGCATTTATAAGTTGATTTGTGGCGTAGAGAGATATACTTTCATTTAAACTATTAAATGTTGTATTAAAAAAAAAATGTTTATCGCCTTTTCATTCCGTATTTGCTTTTGATAGATCTCAAACCAGCCACTGACTAGACGTTATTTAGGTATCTGGTACTTAAACATATTAGAAGCAATTAAATAATTTTTATTGGTAATATTCACACTAGTACTACAGGGCCACATACATTTTGAGGTTTTAAGTCTTAACGCTTTTCATCTTGGTCGTTTTGAATAAAATTGAAAACGCATATTATAATATTAGGTATATGGTTTGTAAATAAAAGTAAAAAAAAAGTTAGATTTATTTTGCAAAATCGTAGAACATTGTATAAGTATTATATAATATGTATTTTTTTAACATATTTAATACATTTATACATTTAATTCTAAACTTTTTTAAAATCACAGTAATTTAATTAAAAATGAGTGTTGAAGTGTGCGGAAAAAATCATCTATTTGCTTATAATACGCTTTATCGTTATAATAAATAATAATTTTAATTATAATTCATTAGAAATTTAAAACTATCTTTGTGGTTTTCATGAAATAATTCATATCTGCGGAAAATATAGTTTATTTTTTGAGTTAAAATTTACTATATTATAAAGTATACTGTATGATATAAACTATAACGATAATTTATAACCAGAGGTGTCTAATGATAAGTGCTATTGCTACGCCAGTATAATAAGAACAAAAAAAAAAAAAAAATGGTTTATCACAAATTCACAACGGAAACATTAGATTAGGTTAAAGTAGATATTTTCCACTAATTCATGTCCATGTAAAACTGAGAATATGTAAAAACGTATAAATATAAATTTTATTTTTATTATACAATTATAAATTAACTAATATTTATTGTATGAAATAAAAATGTATTTGAAACAATCCGGGATGATAAAAAAATGTTTAAAAAAGTGTCTGCATTTGCACCAATTTAAACTAACACTTACAAAGGTATTTTTTTTATTTATTACTATGATTCGGAAATTTATTATTTGCTTACATTTTTAAATATCAACATAAAATCTAAAAGAATGTTATTGAAATTTTTGTCAAATTACTACGATTTATAATATAAAGTATGAAATTTGAAAATGCTTATTTTTGTTATTACTTTGGTGTTTTTTTTTTTTTTTTAATAATTTCAACTAGTTTTTTTGTTTTTTTTTAAATTTATTTTTTGTTTTGAAACGACCTAAGTGCTAAGTGATAGCCACTAACAAAAATTAATTATTGGTGTTTGCAGTGAGAAAAGTATGTCAGTATATTCAGTGTAGGTACAAATACCTAGCATATTTTATAACACAATAAGAAGAAAACCATTGAAATTTTTAAAGGGGACATTTTGTTTTCTTGTTTGTTTGAGAGGAAACTAGAATTTTTTGTAATTTTTTTTTTACTTATTATAGTATTTTTTTTTAATGAAGTTATTATAAGTGTTTTTCAAGTGCTTATTTTAAATTAATGTAGGTGCTTAAAGTACAGAACACTGTTTATAACATTATACATTTTATATGATGTATTTAGGGTTTTTTCAAACGTATAACATAAAATACGTGAAATTTCTGTACCTCTGAGATAAATATTTTGAAGTAGGTATTGTAATATGCATAAATAATTGTATTTACCATAGTAGCATGTATAAATGATTGTACACAGTATGAACTATGAATGATGACTCAATGTCGATTACAGTATAAGTAGTATGACTGTATGATTTTCAAATAGTGTTATAATGGTTGGTATTAAAACAGGAAAATATTAACTTTTTTTTATATTTGTACTTACTTATAATTAATGCTATAGTTGTAAATATATAATACAATATGTGTACTTAGAATGATATGACTTGATTTGAAAATAAAAATAATGTACTTATGCTAATTTTTTTTATTAAAAATACATTTATAAATAATTTAATAATTAGTACCTAACTTTTCTTATATCTATTTAAATAAACAAATCATTATTTTTTCTATAAGGACGTTCAAAGTTCACATTACCTGAATATAAGAACAATGGCATTACATCCAAGGAATATGTAAATATATAGTATATATTTTTTGAGTATAAACGACTAACAAGTAAATAACAATGTTAAAATCAGAAAATGACAAATTTTTTCTTCATCTTTTTTAGATCAGATAATGTTGGCAGAGCTTTAATTTATATTCTCGAACAAGGTAGTTCTGGTCAATATTGGATTATGGAAAACGATGAAATACCGAGACTGGCAGTAACGACTGATAATTAAAGTTAAATGAACATGAAATATTTAAATGTTCATTAAAACTTAAAAATATTTACAAAGATTAAAGGAATTAATATTGGGAAATGGATTATTTATTATTATTTGTTATTATTAATATTATTTTACTATATAGGTAACTTATAATATGATAAAAAAATAAAAACTGTACATTTTTATGATTTTGGTAATTACATAATGTAATGTACTTATATTATAAACTATTATTATAAAATAATTAATCTATTTCTTAAAAATGCTATATTTAAAAGATATGTTGGTAAATTATCATGTTGTGTTCGTTTTTAATGTACCTAAATTTATTTGTATTCAGGTTTTGTTTTTGATTACTAATAAAAAAATAGTTTTTTTAATTAAAAATATTTAATATGGCATCTAATTTGCAAAATTCTTTGCATTTCTATTGATATTTTTATCTTAGTTATTTCGAATTATTTAACTTTTGCAATTGACTGATAAAGTTTAATTTTCGTGGCAGTTAAACACTGTCCATATAAAACGTTAAGTGTGCAATCGCCAACTAAATTAATTTAAGATAAAACGCGAGTAAAAAAAGGATTGGAAATTGAAATTATTATATTTTTAGCTTCTTCAGTTAAAAAATGTTTGTTATAATAGTTATAATAATTTTAATTGACTACTAATAGATGTAGAGATAAAAAATGCGTTTTTTATATTTAAAAACAAATTTAATTTTATGTAAAATAATACATTTTTTTTTTTTTATATATACAAACGATTGCCAAAACCCTAAACTCTAATTTGTTTTATTCGAAATCGAAACAAAAACAAAAAGTTTTCAATAAAAATATAATTAAGAACTGTGACTGATTCAAAATATAGGTTTGAATGTAGGTAATAATTTTGTACCAGTGAGACATTCAAAGTTCTTATGAGATTACTAAATATATCCTAAAACTTCAAAGTCTTGCAATTATTATTAGCTGATCATTCAGGTATTAAATTATAATATAATATATAAATTATGCATAGTGCCACATATTTATATTATTTTATACGTACCTACTATTAATACATACTGTAAAAAAATAAATATATAAATAAAAACGCGTATGCATATAAAGAATGGATTCATTCAATTTATCCAAACAAAACAGCGGGCTAATTTTGACTAATTGGCTCGTGCAGAATATTGGTGAATATTTCAACCTCTAAAACCAACCATGTTAGTATATTCAAACCGAGTCTAAAGTAACTGTAAGTAATTGAAAATTACGAGCATGCAGTTTGTAATTATTTACAATTTACTAATTACATTTAAAATGGATATTTAAATATAAACTATTAATTGTTCGTATATATTTATATTTATTATGATAAATATTTTAATTAAAAATTAAATTTGTATCTAATCATAATTTGTATTTATTATACGTTTCTTAATTTCACTCCATATGTGTTCCCAATTTGTGCATAAATTACGACTTTTTTTTCTTTAGAATATAAGTTTTCAAATAGAATGCAAAAGTCAACGACCATTGAAATAACATTATTCAAATCCAGCTTATTGCACGAAAACAAATATTTCGAGATTATAGGGTGAACCAATGCATGAGTTCAGTTCAATAAACCCAACGTTTTTTACTTTATACACAATGCATTTCGCAAACGTTTTTCGACACGTACCTCTACTTACATAATAGTATAATATTGTTACCGGAAATATCGATCTAATACCTATAAATATTCGTAGTATTTGCATTTGTGAGCATATTAATATTTTTCTTAATAATCTGCGTTGCAATAACGTAAAATATGTTTTGTAAAAATAGTGTTTTAAATTTTTAACACTTTAATATTATTTTATAGATCATAGATATTATTATTTTTGATAACTTTACCTTCAAGCATGTTGATAAATTAAAAAAAAAAAACGATTGGTGTTTGATCAATTTAAAAAAGTGTCTAATAATTAATAAATTATTAATTAAAACAGAGTACATTTTTTGTGAAAACTGGTATTAGTGAATAGCAGACAAGGGAGAGGCACACATTCGATGTAAACGTGTTACGACTGTACATTTTTCAATATCTAAAATATGTTCAATGACTAATGATTTAATCTTTAAAATTTTCTATAGTAAGGAAGAACGAGAAGTAGTCGCAAACACACTTTCAGAATTGCATGTATCTAATATATATATATAATAAATTAAGAAGTCTACGGAAGACTAATTAATGACTAATTAGGAAAAGTTAAACTTTTATTTGAACGTATTAGCAGTGTTCATTATTAACGTGGTGAACCACTGTGCATATAAATTTTAAACAACCTTATGTCTCTTTATACAATAAACATGCATATTTACACAAATAGCTACATGTAAAGTAAGATTTAGGGTTTAGTTTTCTTTAATCTCATTTTATAATAAGCATGAAAGAATTTATAAATTATTATAGAAATTTATTTTCGGCTTTAGACACCAATACAGAAAATATCAACAATATGATAAACTTCCTAAGAAAAACTAATCTGTTCAAACAAATTTAGATAATAAGAATCGCAGCTAAACTCCTTATTGTAAAACTACAAATACTGTATTATTTTTAAATATTCTCCAAATTATCTAAATGTTCGTTAAAAAAAATTGTAATTAATGGCCTTTATAGCCGATGTAATCTAAAAACAATAAAAAAAAAGAAATTGATTTTAACACATCGCCATTATCAATTATATATCTATCTACCTATTTTATGTGCTGAATAGCCATTCAAACTACTAACGTGTTAGCTATATAGTCCACAAGGTGATCACTAAGCATGCTCTCATCCAGTTTTTTCTTTAATAATAAATTTATTTGAGTTCTGATTTTTCGAATTTTTAAGTATATTTAAGGACTGTACTTTTAAATAGGTACATCGATTATTTTATTCTATTTAATCCTTAAGCCTTAAAGAGTATCCTGAGGCATCATATACTTATTTTTTCAAATGATTGAACTTTCTTACTGTAATTTTTAAGCAGATTATATTTTTGATAATGTTGATGTATCCAATAAATATATATACGTGTAGTTTTATTAAAAACTTTTGTTTTAATTCCAATAATCAAAATTTGAATAAATTCATTAATGATAAAAATTGGGCGCGAGTTCATGGGTGAATCACCCTATATAGTTCTTATATGAATAAAAATTACCCCTATGGCTCAATGCAACCAAACTAAAAAATTAAACCTAGACATTATGTTTTAAATTTATTTTTCAAATTTGTTGTCCACCTTGTATAACTTATATAAGTTATATCATGGTTTCGGAATTCAACTAGTTGTTATAGTGCTAGAAGTATGTATTGTTGTCATATTATGGTGTTGAAGAAATCACAGTTTTATTAAATTGAATTTTGTAAAGATTGAAAAGTTACTTTTTTTTTTAAACCAATTAAATTAAATTAATTTATGGTTAGAAGTAAAATTTAATACTGATAATAAGAATGTCATTTGAACCGATTAACAATTAAACGGTTTTACATTTAACATTTAAAATTTTAATAAAATATTCTAAAACATCTTTCCTTAAGTTGGCGGACGCAATTCTGAAGTCCGTAGATAAGGGATCATGTTGATCAGAAATAATTAAACGTTCAAATATACAAAAAAAAACTTTTATTTATATTTTTATAATTTATTTTAATGATATAGTTTAATGAGATGATTGATTTTATTTATTATTTAAAAGTGAATATAGTAGTAAATAGACATTTGAAATGTTCTCTTTCCATAACAAGCGTATGCTATAGTTATTTGTCCCATAAATGATAAAATATTTGTAACTGGTAAAATCAATAATTAGGCTCAAATTATTATGATTTTAGATATATTTTAGACTTTAATATATATCTACAATCATATAGATTTAAAGTTAAATGCGTTTATTGTACAAATATATTTGATTTTCTCCATTTATTTATTATATATATTGTTTCGCTAAAAAATACATTTTTAAATGTGACAACGCTAAGTAATCCATTATAAGTTACATTTTATCACAATGAAATGTAAACATCCCAAGTTATTTTTCAATATTACAAAATGACCAGGAAAATATTAATTTTCTATAGTATAAATCTATAGTGGAAAAATTAGCACGCTAAAATCGATTAAATAAAAGTAACAAATAATATTGAGTTTTGGAAAACAGTTCTAAAACTTCACTTTTGTACATATGATTGTGTAGTACGACTATTGACTAGAATCAATTATTTTATAATCTCATTAGTTTTGCATCTCTATAATGTATATTAATATTAGATATAAGGTTATTTTACTTAGGTTGATCTCTATGCAGCATGTCTATGAAATACAAATCGTAATAATTTTTATACTGTAATGTAAACAAATTATTAGAACATGTAACTCGATTAATGTGAAAAATAAATTTTAAAAGTCATTAAATAATGTAGCTTGTACATATATATTTTTAAATTTTGTACAAGTCACAAAAAATTAAATTATTAAGAGTTTCGTTTTTAATAAAATCTGTATTAATACAATTATGAACAATTATTATACATAAAAGTGTAATAAGAATTTTCTGAAGAATACACCTGCCATAAAATCATGTTTAAAATAAAAACTAAAAAATATTCGATTTTTGTGAGCTGTCACATAATGCTTGTGCGACTGTGTGAGCCACTTCATAGCGACCAAATAAGATTGAAAAAGAAGCTAAAAACTTTTACGAATCTCAAAGAATCTATTGATGTAACTTTTATCTCAATCAGTCAAGTCGTTCAGAAGTTACACGATTACAACAAACGTACGGACGAATTATATATAATTTAAAAAATAGTATTATTCGGTATTGTCGTATTGATAATGATTAGCTTTTCGTATATTTATAGAGTAATTTTAAGTTTCAATGTCCACTGCCAAAATTTAGGCCTGAAGAATATCTTGGATTTAAATGTGATTTAAAAACATTACAAAAGTGTTTTTTAAGTTTTAGGCTAGTGTATAATAATTACACATTATTGATGTACATAGGAAGTAGTTCAAATGCACTCACCTATGAAATATGTAAATTCATATTTAAGGAGTACCTTGACACAAGATCTATCAGAGTTTTATGATAATGAATATTAAGAAAAGATTCATAAACAGTGTTGATTTGGATGAAATAATTTATAAGATTGCTGAGATATATATAAAAGTAAAGTAGCAGTAGTAAAAACAATTTTAATGATTTTTTAAAAATTTTTAATCACCTTTTGACTGCAGATGATTTGTATCATTAATTATTTCTATAGTTTCTTATTATAATATATTTTACTTTTAATTTGAATTGTTTTATTGCATTTGTAATATGAATGAAGCAAGCAATTTTTTTTCTTTCTAACACAAAAACCACTTATTAGCTAATCACCTGCAAGGTGTAATAACCTTTAATGAAATTATATTGTACATTGTATGATTTGTATGTAATTTTTTATTATTCATTAGCAACCAACAACACAACAATGCTTTATTAGGGAATAAAATATAAAATTCTTAAAACATAATTCAATGATAAGAATTTATTTATCAATCTTTTTTATATGGATTCGGTCCCACTGTTTGTAATAATTTTAATTTTGGAAAGTTAAATGAAAAAAAAACGTGATTAATATTCAATAAACCTTTGTTAATACTGAGTAATATATACCTATATAGTGAGTTCGATGTTGCCAATAAATGAGAAAGTAGTCGTTTTTATTTCAAAATGTTTATTACTTAATATATTATACATATACGATTTGTTATAACTAAAACAATATTAGACTTAAAAAAAAAAAAAACAACATGATATCAATCAACGTTAAACATTTAATTAACCTAAAAGTAAATATTTTACTCTACACACAAATATGCATTGAGTGAACGCCCATAATACTTACTATAATAGTATAGTGATTGTACTGAGGTTGATACAAGGTAAATGGTACAAAACCCGGTTATATTTAATATTATACATAATAGTATTTACAATATTTAGGAGTATCATTTGTTACGATTAGTAAAATTTATATTTAATGTACGACCATGTATAACCGTCTAAACCGATTTTCAAATTGATAGTTTGAAGTCGTAAAAAACAGTGGCTTGGTCATTTGCAATAGCACACAGGTTTATGCCATAAAAAACACATATTGTGATTCCTTAACCTAAATCAATAGGCCTGCGAAAAAATTGAATCATTAACCAAAATATAGATATAGAAATATTTAGCTTGTTTTTAATACTTTTAATGAAGATGATTATTACGAATTTGGCCCCGTTTTTCATAACAACGCTAATGGTACTCATATTATATGTATGGCTTTTCAAAGTTTTCCAAATTGGTTGTATCTTATATATTATTAGAGTATTTTTTCTTTTATACTACCTAATAGTTATCGATCTAATTGTTCATTTTTATATTATTTCTTTTATTTACACAGTGTGATAAGTTTTAGAATCTAAAAAAAAACAACAAAAAATTTGGTATAGGTCAAAGGATATGATTTTGTTAAATAGGTTGTACTATTTTAATTTGTTATAAATAACAAGTAATATTATATTATACAACCGTTATTTTTAAATAATAATACTACGTATTTGTTTACAACTATATTATAATGTATTTATATAAACATTTTACATGAGTATATAGTGTGAAAAAAAAAATGGAAAATTCGGAGAAAATATGTAGTCAAATACAGTAAAAACCTAATAAAAACAGCAATACCAAAAAAAAACAATTTTTTTATAAAGTGTATGGTACATTTAGGAACCTAAGTACTTTTTATTGGAAACACAAAAATGAACTCCTTAAAAATATCAACTATCTATACTCTAGTATTAAAGTATATCGATATACATCGTAAATACACCGACAAACACAACGACCAATGATTGTCATTCATATTTGATTACCTACGTATTAAAGTAATAATGTTCTATCGAGAGCCACGCTAGAATGTAATTATTTTGTTTTATTTACACACACTTGAATAACCCACTAACGAACGACTAGCACACACACAAGCAAACGTATACGTTTCTGGGTTATTATAAGTCTATTTTCATATAGAAGACCTATATTTTTAAAAAAATTAAAACGGACCGACCGTTTATACGGTTACGATGACGGAGAACTTCCCCGTTCGGCTGCCTTCGCAATAACGAGTTGTCCTGGCTAAGACTAATAATAATGATAATAATATAATATCTATCCTTAACCCCCGCGGTAGAAGTTATTTTTCAATTCGACCCTAATTTATTTACCAAACGTATATATAAATTTGTTCTGACACGTCTCCCGAGTAAACCGCCGCAAAGCTGGATTAAGTTACCACGTTGTATAATGCCAGCACTACGCAGTGCATTATATACTTTTATATCATTCCGTCGGAACCATTAAAAGTTTTTCGGGGATATACACCTATATAATACAATATAATTGTATATTACTTTTCCCGTTACGTGTTTCGACCTCTCTTGTCTAGAAAATCGCGAGTAGAAAATGAATTGTATTTATCGGCACCCGAGGCCAGTAATTATGTCGATAATATCAAAACCCCGAGTTTGAAATATATCGTGCTTTTAAACAAGCCGGTGAAGTATAATCGCAAACTTCTTATTTCTTTAGCCTATAAAAAACGCAATATGATTGCGCACTAATGTAAAAACTGTTTGATTTGTCAACAAATTAATTTAGAAATGTCCAATATGTTTCAAAGTAGTTATGACTATGGTCACGTGCTATGTCTTGGTCAAAATTATCAAGTGATGTATATTTTAGAAAAACATTTTAGGTATTCTTGAAAATATAATCGTATTTTATGTCACTTGGTACCTAATAATAAGGCTGCATACTACTTGCGTCCTTTAAAAAAGTATAATTTGTAGAAAGTACATTTAACAAGTAACCTGCGTCTCGTTTTAGGGACGCAACTCGTTCATATTATTTTTTCTATCTGCAATAATAGTCGTGTCGGAGTTACGTCCATAGATATTTTGTGCTATAATAATGTGGTGCACAAATACAATTTGCAAACGTTTTTTTAAAGGTCGATAATCTAAAAAATATTATATTAGTTATATGGACACTTCATATAATCACGATTCAAATGTAGGTACTTGAACACTTTAAATAATAAAAATTATGTAATATACTAAAACGAAAAGCTATTCCAGACATACCTATAGATAAAACCATAAACACTTATTTGTACTGAGTTTAGTGGCGGATGCATTACTTCTACTGTCGTATAATTGTATTTATTTAAATGTGTGATAATGTGATGTAATATAATCAAATATATATAATGGAATCATGTAATTAATCTATTCTGTAATATAATAGTCTCTGATAAATAATATATGCTATTAAAAACTGGGACGCAACTAGGTTGTCCTTTGGACGCAAATAGGCTATGAACCTTTTTTAACCTTTTTTGGCCAGACGCAATTCACCTATTGATAATAATTTTGGACGTAAATGATATGTACCGAATAACACTATATATCAGGTAACTGCACAGCACATATACATGAATAACACAAAATGTTTCAATGTAACTTGTAAAAAGTGCAGTCGTGTAAGTTATTTTACTGGCGACGAGAAAAAATTTAAACTGTAAATATAATATCAAACAATATTCTAACGAAATGTGCATTTTAACCGTGCTGCGATTTTTTTTTTTAGGTACAAACTGTAAAAAAACACGCATTCGTATTTTTTGCTAAATATACGTAAGGCGTACAGAGCAATTTTTTTCATTCAATCGAGTAAAATATAAATAGAGACGTACAAAATGGGAGTTTATGTTATTTGTATTTGGATATAATTTTAAAAGTATTTTGACCATTTCAGCGTGTCAGAAGGAATAAGACGTTGCCCTGCCACTTCAACGGAATTTTACGAACTCGTTTCTTTGGTACTTCTCGGAGATCATCAAAATAAATCGGCTTTGACTTGATAATGTAAAATGAATAGACCACCATCGACATTATGAACCATAACGGTCTGAAATTATATTTTCTATTAGTGTAACGGTATGATTTTTGTCGTTAAAAATCTTGATAACATTATTATAGTTAAATGCTTGTCGAAGTCGCATTACATCACAATGCATTAGTGAATAATAGTATTAATATTATTATCATTATTATGTAGTCATTTTTTATATCGTTATAATAACTGGAAAAATAATTTATCCCAGATTATGAAAGTTTAAAATATACTAAAGACAAAATGTACTCAGAAAATAAGAAATACAGTTAGTATAATATATCTAACCTAAGTCCTAACCGATCTATAAGCTATAATGAAAAGTACGAGTAAAAAACATACAATTATATTCCATATATACCCAATAAAAAAAATATATATATCTACTATCGAGTCACAAAGGCTGCGTTTTGACACTTAAAAACGACGGAGGGAGCAATGAGTTGGTGGCTCGCTAGTCCAAACGGATGATGATCGTTGAACGTAGTTTTTTGAAGTTTGTTTTAGGATTTATCCGATTCGTTACCGTTGCCCGAACAAACACGATTTTGGTATAAGGTCGATAAAAGTTTGGAAAGTAATCATATGTGTGTGTGTGTGTGTGTGAGAACAGTAGTGTAGTGGCACCGGACGACGATGACGACGACGTGTAAAGGACAGACATGGTTGAGGGTAAATGTCGAGTAGAGTACAGCTGTGATAGGTATATCGTGTTCACATACATACATGCATAAATGTATATATATATATACAGTCATATGAGTGGACGTGGTCTAAGTCGTTTGTTTGGAAAGTTTATTTACTAAAGTTTATGCCCATCAGATTGAAACTGAAAATTTCCGCGACGATTTCCATTTGAAAGAAAGACAGGTGAAAGCAGAGAGTGTGATTGAATGTGATTTAGTACAGAATAATATTGTATGTGTGTGTTTTTATTATGCGTCGATATTGCGGGGAGGGGGGGGAAGAGAATTTTATCGAATTTCAGATACTTACCTGTCTTATTATTAAGATCCGAGTTATTTGAATTTTCAGATTTATATATTTTTTTTACCGGCCCGATCTGGTTACCTAAATAGTCGAACTATCCATTAAAAACTCGTGGAAGTTAACGTTCAAGTATTTGATTGCTAACCACAATAAAAAACTATAAGAAAATAATAAATACAAACTCAACTAATATTTGGTAAATTATTTACATAATAACGCGTTCCAGTCATCCACCAAACCCAATTCCAAATGACATCTGAATATTGGACTCTCACGCTAAACCGTACATAAGGTACGAGTATAACACTATTATACTATTTTATAGCACGTGTTACATGTTATTGGCATATTCGTCTGAAGTCATTTCTACCGTTTTGTATAATAAAACGTAATAATATTATGATCAGAAGATAATAATAATAAAAAAAAAAAATGTTAAGCGCTCGTTCTTATCGGTGGGCGGATGGACCGCGGATGAGTTGGAGTGGGTGTGCGTTGGCGAGTCTGGCCCATCAAGGTTCTATGATCGCTATGGCCTTGAGCTGTTCGGGCCGGGCCGGATGTCAGCTGACCACCTCGTCCGGCGGGTTGTTGGTGAGCGTGTTCCACAGTGGTGACCTGACCGGTCTGGGCGGCGGTTTGTCCGTCTGTACGGCCACCGATATCCTGGCGATGGCCAGCACGTGTTGCTAGCTGTCCGGACACACGAGCGCCTCGACCGCTCCGCCGCCGACGACGCCGCCGCCATCGCCGGCCACCGCCCCGACCCCGGCCGCGGATCCGCCACCGGCGAGGCCACCACAGCTGCTGTCCATCTCGCTCCGCTCCTCCATGACGGGGTCGAGGTCGCAGGACGCGTACGACCGGCTCTCGCTCCGTAGTGGGTGGTTCCGACCGCCGGACGACAGTGGCGACGGCAACGGACCGCCACTGGCGTTCGCCCCCGCGGCCAGGTACACGCCTGTAAAAACACACGCGGCCCATACCGTTAATAGAATTTAAACTATAATTGACGGTTTACGCTCGAGTCATACGTTTAATAATAAAAGCTTATGACCGACGAGAAATGAGTTCAAAATGTAATCAAATCTGTTCCCTGTAAAAAGAGATGCCTGTAAATCAGTGGCGTAAACGTGGTCGGTGGTTACGTGCCGGTGTAGGGGAGGGTTCGTCTCGAGAACGAATGTCTGGCGATGAATTTTTTGTGTAAGAAAACTGCATTACGATTCTCATATATTTCCATTATTATATGGACATTATACGAATGCATTTTTTTTTTTTTTTGCACAGGTGTTCACGAAATAATATGTTTTGGCAATTATATTTACCCGCTGCGTACCTATTGCTCGTGGCTTTGATTTACGATTTTATTTTTATAATACAATCGTATAATATTGTGACAATAATACAATCATCATATATAAACAATTAAGCACTTTTAACCGTTTAATTATAATATACGTTAATAGTTAAATATTTTAGGCGAGATTGCGAGAATTTAATGTAGTTTTTAAACAATTTTCGCCACTTATGTAAAAATTAAAGATAGGCACTACGATAACCTGCTGAACAATAGCATAACATGACATCGAGGAGCGGCCGAGTAGTACCAAAGAAAAGCAAAGGTTAAAGTAATTTACCGAAAATAAAAATATAAGAAAAAAGAGCTAACACTACGCTGTTATTATATGTATCAAAACAAAACAATGGACGACGAGTGTTTCAGGAAATATAAACATTCTTTCGTTTTCGAAAAATAAGAAAAAAAATGCGTTATTAGTTAAATAGAATTCCCCTTTATTCATTTTAATGTGGTTACATTTTTAACTTATAGTATTATAGCTGAACAATATTATGTTATGGTTTGAAATAATGAATTTCGTTATTATTTCAGTAGTCAAATCATACAATATTTTAATAAGTAATAACTATTCAAATAGTTTATGTGCACTTTTCAATACAAATTTATTAAAATATTAATATTCATTTGTATGACCTTTCGAAATTTGTAAAAGCATCGGCATTCCCTTTCTGAGAAAGTTTTGAAAATGTTTTTTCTCAATGTTTTCAAACATTTGATATACGGCGTATAAAATATAAACACTGTTGCATATGTTGGTTTAAGAATTGTAAAGGAAATTTTACGCCACTAACGTAAAAAAAAAACACCAAAATATAAGTTATGCATACGACATAAATAGAGTATAAAAATTGGTGACGATATTAAAAACTATTCACTTACTAAGAAAGAAAAAGTGGGATTTTAGCAAAAATCAGGCTGCCATAACGAATATAAAATTTAGCTCTTCTAAATTAAAATCGAGTTATTACTACAACGGACAGAAAATGTGTATAGGCAATTTGGTACAAAAATTCAATCAGCCTTTATACTGTCAAACACTTAAATCCATTATTACCAAGCATAAACGCCGTTACGAACATATTATACACGGACTGCGTTATATTGCACTTCGTGTCATTTAATTTTTAACAAAATATTAAATCCTCGAATCGTATCCTTTGATAGGTATTTACACAGGTACTATATTATATAGACATAATAAAAAAGCAAACAAGTAGTTAACGCTCTGATGTGAAGTAAGTGTTGAGTAGTCACTGCAATGGATGTTGTGTTAAATGTTAGTTCAACGATAAATCATGGCATACGAAAAATGATTTTGAGCGGAGACGGGCTGTACGTATTTTTACTTAGTACTTGTATTTTATTATATACTAACATAATTGCTATTGGACGGTAGCATTATAAATTATAGAAATTTATTTTTATTTTATAATTCTTTGTAAACAAGACTTAAATGGAACTTTGCATTAAATTGTCAAATTTTTTGATCGAACTTGGATATATTTTTTATCGCAATAAAAACAAAAAAACAAACATTTAAAATGTCAAAAATCAACTCAAAATTATTATACTCCGTATAGAAAATACTAATGTGAACATTTCAAGTATCTGTTGTTATTCATTTTTGAATTAAAACAAAATAACAAAATAGATTTTTTTGGTTTCGTATAACAATTAAAGTTTTTCCTAATATTTAAGTAAAGTACTAAGATTTTTTTATTTTTGACCTATGCCCTACTCCAATGTATTAATTAGATTAAATTGTTTACAAAAAAGACAATAAAAATTTAAAAACTTCACACATCAAAATGTGGATAGAAACATTTTTTACTCCTCTCTAAAATTATAATGGATAATTATAAATAATTGTGACATTAAATTCTACCGTTTGTGGTTTGTGACAGAATGTCAAATCAACGAAAGCTTTCAATAATATATTATGTTATTACTGAACATTTGTAGGTATACATTTTTCTTATACTATAGGTGATTAAAAATAAAACAAATAACTATAAACTTATCATACTTGCGTTGATAATTTTGCATAAGGATTTCTTAATTATTTAATTCTTATATATAGACTCGAGAAGATCATTGTTTTATTTTAAGCATAATTTTCCCTATGAATAGTTTTACATTTATTTTGTATTTTAATTTGCCTACGCATATCAAAGCCCAAGGAAATCTATGTATGTTTTCATCGACAAAACGTCATCTTTTGTCAAATGGGCGAGAAAAATTAGTAACTAAACCGGAATATTAAAATTACGACGTTGGTGGGTTGCTATTTTCCAACTAATAGCGGGCTTATTTCAGTAATACAGTAGTGACCTATGGCCGTAGTTCCTATATAATATTATTATAAATAGCCACGTATTCATAATAACCTACGACCCCAGCTGGTGGTTATGAGCACCAGATGCAGTGGCACGTGTTATAGGATTTATTTATGCATACCTAACTGAACGATAACAGTTGAGTAAATCATTGTTGTCCAGATAGGTCTCAAGTTTGACGTTTGTTATAAAATATAATAGGTCGACGGACGTAGTATACTTGCCCACTAACAGTTATAATATGTACGCTGTCGTATAATTTCTAGTAGTTAGCTCTTTTCTGAGTATAATTGACTCGTTCGATAAATAAATTAATAACTGCGGAATTACAGGTTTCCCCTTTTGCAACTACTCCACCTGTTATATTATATGATACAATATATGTACTACCGTAACAGAAATAACATGCGATCATAATACAAGACGTGTATCTATACAATTTATACAATATTATATTATAATTTATTATTTAGTTGTATACGGTATACTGATGACGTAATTATTAGCCAATTGTGTAGATCCTAGGTTTGTCCTGCAGGAGGTAAGTGTTTTTAATATTTTATAATTTTATAAACATATGGTTCCTCGGTTTCTAAAAATATTTAGTAGGTGTTTAATAAACTATAATATCATATACGTGCAATTTACAAATAATTTGGTGATTTAAATATGCTTACGTATAGAAATTTTAATAAATTAAATATCTTAGTATTTAAATATTTTTTTTTAATATTGGCTGGTAAGAATCGATATTAAAAATTCATATTTTGAAACCTATTTTTCAATGCTCGCTTGTATGAATTTGCTTTTAATTTTCTCTTCTTTTCTTCTAAGTGAGAAACTGATAATTTTTCTTTCGGAATATTTATTTAATTATTTTATAGTATAATATAAATCAAAATAATAGCTTTTTTTTTAATAATTAATAACAATTCGATTGATTTATTACCTTCGTAATCTATCTTAAAATCATTAATCGTTACTATATACCAGCAACTAATGGGCAGACGGAAAGACACAACGGGGATATAAGGTGTTCTAAACATATTTTTAGAAACCTAAAATTAGATTTGAATCATTTTCCTTATTAGCGTTTCATATAAATATATAACACAATATAATTAGTAATTACCTACCATTTATTATGTATATCATATGCAATTTGTGCACATTATTTGTTTATAGGTATTACGCGTTAAATATTAGATTGCGTTATGATATTTTTGATAAACTGGCGTATTATAATTGTATATTGTAGTACGGTCATACGGTGTGGTATTTATAAATATATATATATATATATATATATAATATATTTATTATTTACCCACACCACGATTTATATAGATACTGCTTTCCCACGGATACACAATTATAGTATCGTGTTACCAACGTGTTATACGATAGATATGATATCTAGTTGAAAGTTTGATATATATATATACATTGTCTTCATCATAGTATCATACCTTGGTATATAACTTATTTCGTAGGCAAATAAGATGTACTCGGCCCTAAAATAGGTTCGTTGGTATATTTTTAAGTATCGTCAAATTACTTTGTCAATTATTATACGACATCCCAAAATTTGAAATAAATAATACGTGTATTTTTTCTTATAATTCTTTAAAAATAACGACCTAGTGAAATCTAATACGTTTAATTAAAATAAGTGTTTCACCTATTCCGGCACTGCAGTGAAAGGTTCTTATTATTTTAA
Organism: Pentalonia nigronervosa; assembly: GCA_014851325.1. Taxonomy (NCBI): domain Eukaryota; kingdom Metazoa; phylum Arthropoda; class Insecta; order Hemiptera; family Aphididae; genus Pentalonia; species Pentalonia nigronervosa. The sequence goes on along the minus strand of JACXSJ010000821.1, from coordinate 114,490 downwards.
CGATGTTTCAAAATAATTGGCATTTTCATCGCGAAGAAAAGACAAATAACATTTTCCCTTTTAGGTCTACGTTAATGTGTCTATTTAATTCTCTCTAGATCGCACTTTGCCAATGTCTAAATTAGTATAACTTGTATCAAAAGTTAATTATAATAATAATATTATGTGATATATTATGCGTGTACGATTATTATGATAGTACAATGACCTAATTTCAAACAATTTGATTACAGTATACTGTTAGTTTCAGCATAAAAGAGCTATTATAGAAATTAGAAAAGCATTGTCATGTCGGAATTTTGATAGCAATTTTGATGATAAAACATTATGTTCATATTTTACTGTACACGATTTTATTTAAATATCCTTATGAACCTAAGAGGATTAAAAAATAGGCTACCTATATTATACGTTCTAGTATAATTAATTACTAATCCTACACATAAAATGCTTACATAATAATAGTTAATGAAAAGTGTGTTATCATGAATTCAGACACTTTTAATAATATGTATAATTAAATTAAATCAATTGGATTTCCACGCAATAATGACGTGTAGACCTCATGATGATCCACGGCGGCGCTTATAGAGATGGGTAAAATTCGGCTTTGTACAGGAAATCATACAGTAATTTGGTTCTATTACAACATCTGAAAGATGATAGCTAGTTTGGAGACTTGTTAACTATATTATATATTTTACATAATGTTCGAGTCGTTATTCAAACCTAAAATACATAACATACATTTGATTGATGGTTTTCAAGATTATTTTTAATAAAGTTAATATATGGGTATAATTGAAAGTTAAGTTTTGTATATCATTAAATTATAAATTATATAATATTATTATTTTTACATAGAAATTTCAAGTTGATATATTTAAATTAGAGATTTTTTTAAGTTATTATTATTAGTAATAAAAAGTACCTTTGTCAAGAATTAAGTTTTAAAGAAAATTATTTGCATATTTTGTAAACATGTTTGTAATAAATTGTATTGAGAGGTCAATAACATAGTCAGAATTATTCTATTACAGCACGACATCAACGAATTAAAATCAAGATATCCTGTAAAAGTCACTTATCTCTTTTCATTACATTGTTCCAATCAGAATCTAACAACTACAGTACAATAAATAAATAATTAATACAATTACAATTTATTAAATTATAGAAATTTTTTTATTTAATAAAACTGAGATTGAAATTTATTTATAAATCCATTTTATTATATAGTTATATTATGACCTTTGCAAAAACTTGGTTGGTTTAAAAAAAAAATAGTAGTTTTGGTTTTCTTATTATGAGAATTTAATTTAATATTGTGTTTTATAATTTTCAATGATTATGATGAGTTTTTGTTTTATTATTGTAAATTGATTTATTTATAAAGTACGAAATAAATATATATATATATATCGTAAAATTATATACATATATACAAATCAATAACATTATACCATTATTATCAATAATATTGATAATATACGTATGCATTTTGATATATTTAATAACCATATTTTTAAAGACGTAAGCAATAAATGTCTGTTAACTATTTTTTATTATTTCTGATTAAATTCAGTAACCTAACCTAAATAGTTTCTATACTTTTGATTTTTAGAGTACGGTAACATTTACGACACAACCGCTACGTGATGTTGAACCATTTGGAATGCGTATATTTATATATATATATATATAGTAAATAGGATTTCATTGTGTTTAAATGACCTATACAGCATTAACAGTGTACCTACCCAAAACCACCCAAATATTTTAAGTATGCATATTAATGTTTATGGAATAAACAAGCGCAAGCGCACATACACAGATAATATGATGGTACTGTGCTTAGACAGTCAATAACTTCATTCAATATTTTTAGAATAATTATTTTACAACATGAAACAACATCGTCACTTGTACCTACCGTTGTACAAACTGATGATTGTCTTAGCCATTTTTAAAAATATAATTTTATTACCATAGCATTTTTAAATCACGTCACACTATCATTAGGTCCTAAGCACCTTACAAAACTAATGACTTAAAGTGCACAATTTGTAGGTATAGTGCGTGTTGGTATTCTTACAATTTTACAACTGTTTTATTGTCGAAATAATGCAACATAATATCATAAACAGGAAAAATAAAAGAGAATGGGTCTGGATACACCATATTGTTGTATATTATTTCCTTTAAAATGTATTGTGAACAAAAAACTAATAATATTAGTATAGCTTTGTTCGTTGATGATATACCAAAATATTATGACACTATTGCCTTTAAATCATAAAATTACCAATACATATAAACTCTATTTTTTAAAAAGCAAATATAAACTTAGTATCTGTCTAGCTGTAAATAACAAAATTACGTTTTATGTTGAGTTCGCGTTTTGGTTGCGTACTTCAGATATACGGTGAACGAAGTTTTAAAATCTCAGTTAATACACACAACCCAATAAAATACCTAGTGTAACTAATATAAATATGATGTAAAATGTATAATATACATATTTAATATTACATATTATATTAAATAATACTACCAAATTAGCAAATGATAAATAGGATTTGGACTGCTTGTAATAGCAATATTTACCTTTTGTTATCACATAGTATTAAACAATTGTTTTATTGTTCTAGAAGATTTATTAATGAAGTTTAAAAATATCATGACATTAATATTATACATTATGTATTTCACCAACATAGTTTTGATAATTCTCTAAGGCCTATTCACCTGAAATCTCATTTATCATCGTTTTCAATTATGCGTAACCGTTGTTTTATAAACTAATTAATAATAATAACGAGTAATATTTTAAAGAAACTAAGAGTAAAATATTTTAAACCTTATAGTATTATACATTTCAAAATCACATGACGTATGTTCATTACACGGCGATATAGATAGGCAAATCTGGTACAGCACGGTTATAGTTCCTTTTTTTTTCAATCAATAAAATATAATATACTATATTATAGATATTATGATTTGCTTAATACATCAAATTATGATAAAGTAGCCAATACAAATTACGTTGAAATATTTGTATATTAAATGTATAAATGAGTAAATAGTAATTAAAAATTAAACATTGGATATATTTTATATGGCAACCTTTAAATTAACATTCAAAACTAAAAAGATATCTGAATATAATTCATAATATGATCGATATAAATCCTATAATATAATAATTATGCACCTATGTATTATATGTTCAGAATTACATAGTTTTTTATTACGTGACATAATAGTTTACCATAAAAACAATTACGCGATTTTGCCATCACAACTTAAAAAGTATATAAATCTTCAAATTTATTAAAAAAAAATATAAAATTTTGAAATATTATAATTATTAAGGTTATTGTAATGTCAGCTATTTGAGGGATTATTTTTTATACTATGTTAGCAAAAAAAAAATGAAATACTGTATCATAATGAGCTCAATAGAAATACCAACATGAATGAGAGATATCTGGCTTAATGTTTGGATCTCATGATATTCACAAAACCAATTATTCAGGAGAAATTTATATTGTATACAATATTTGAATATAGAAAGTATTACGCTATATTCTCAAAAAACTAATGATATTTATGTGTTGTAAGATTAATAATAATAATTAGGAAAAATAAATATACGTTGTCCTTAGTGATTCTTAAAATAACAACACTAAATGAGTTATAAATGTTAACAACGAAGAACGATATTTTAAGTCTTTACCTATTATATAATATTTTTGACACTAAGGTAATTTTTTATTCTTATATTGCATTACTGTAGAGACTTTGTTATTATCGAAAATTCTACAATACAGACGATGACTACAGTTGAGGTATTTATACATAAAGTTGAAGAAATTAGTTACGTATTATTATAGTGATTCTGAGAAACAATATCGATATTATAATTCTATTAAATTTGAGCAAGTAGGTAGACGTTGCAAATGTTCATAGTATGATATAGCCCATTGAAAAAAATAGTAAGTATTCAAATTTAGAAGAAAGAAATGATTTCCGTGAACCAATATTGCGATGTTAGGCATGTAAAATGTATGTTTACGTCATTATTAATGTTAACTTGAAATAAAACTTGGGTTGGTACTTTCAATTTTTTTTTTTGTAAAAAGTAATGTTTAAATATGGTGCACTTATGTTTTGCTGCGTGCACAAAATAGCTAGAAAATTTCGTAATCGATTTGTATAAAAAGGCAATGTAAGCATTAAACATTTTAAAAACTATTAATTTTTCTTAATGACATTGATAAAACTCTTTTGAAATAATAGTTTCTGAATTTATGCAAAAAATGACTGCATTGGGTATACTTATAACAATTATAAAACACAACCGATATATAGTATAATATTAATGAAAATAATAATTTACTATAAAATATTTCTAAAACATGTAACAATATATTTATTCTCGAAATTCAGGAATATTTTTGAAATGCGAAATGTATATATAGTTAAATAAAATACGAAAAAATGTTTTTCAGAATAGCTAGCATACTCAAACGTTACGGTCTAATAGCGTAATAACATGGTTTTATTCAAGTTTCTAAAGTGTTTAAAGGAATTCTGTTATATATTACATCTGAGTAAAGTAACTAGTGAGTAGTATATATCAGTTTTACAATGATACACTTACCTATTTTTTTATATTTGCTTAAGTAAGTTTTGTATAGTTTTATCTGTTATTATTTCTTTTTTCATTAAAATTACTGCTCCTTATAGTTTTACGAAGATCTACTTATATATATTGAAAATATTATCCAGTTTTGTTGAGATTTGTTAGTAGTTTAAACATTGTTGTTAACTTTAGTTATAAGTAGCTTAAATTTAAAGAGATTATTATTTATTTTATTGTATTTCAGTTAACTACTGAGATGTACTAATAAATTTCACGTTATTAGAATTCGTTTATATTAAAATGTTCAATTAAATACTTACTTATTTTTATTATCTTAGAGGGAATTGATATTTTAACCGAATATCTTCTTAAAAATAACATAGTAGTCGTCAGATAATTTGTTTCTATTAAAATTTTTAATCACCATATCATGTTTTTTTTAAATATTTGTATGTGCAAATTATGTGTTTATTTTTATCAAATTTAAAACAGCCATATGACGTGTTTTTATTATTACGATTAATATAAATCATTATATATTGACAATTTTATTTGCGATACGAATGGGAAGTAATAGGGAAGCACTAACCTAACCTATGCAGTATTCTCCGAACAATATATGTACAAGCAACGACTCTAGTCAAATTATAATTACTATAATGTAGTACATTGTGGTGTATATTATGTATCGGCAGGTTACCTATTAAGTTGTGATTCTACGATGTAGATATTGATTACTCCAATAAAGTACATTCTTATCGTCCATGTATACCGTGTTGAACATATAACAGTATATTATAATATATATATTGCATATATGTGGTGATTGAAAAAAAGGCTTATAAGGATTTAGCTCAATAAAATAAATTTTCAAAAAACTAATAAAAAAAAGATCATAGAATTTTTTTTACGAACGCTTATTAAATGCAATCTGTAAGCCCCTGATCTCCCCAAGATTTGACTATATCTCAGCATATGTGTATATTATATTTTATGTAAAGCATATTGTGGTACAACAAAAAATATTATTTTTGAACGAGTGATAAAGATATGAAAATAATTATTTCAGAGGACATATTGTTTTTTTAATACGAGGAAAAAAACAGAAGCGATTTTTTCGAATATGTTTTAATCGCTCTGTATACTTTAAATCAATTTACAATAAATCGATTTGCACACAATGTTATAATCTTAGTTTATTAGCGGATATTACTATATATTACAAATAATAAAATTTTAATCATTTTTGAGATATTTCTGACTATAGTTTTTACCATTTCACAACATTTATGAAGGTATAAACTATTTGGAAACCATTGTTTTACCAAAAGATACTTAATTACTATAGAACTTTAGATTTCTATTACACATGTTACAAGAATGTACAAAAAGGTAGGTCAAGGTAAACGTATACAATTACGTTAAATTAAAGTTTCGTTTCCACCAAAGGTATGGGATATAAATAAGGGGGAATTAAACGGTAATCATCGGAAAATCAATATTTGAGAGAGTTGCAAAAACAAATTTATGTATCTGGTAGGGCATAGCAATTCTATAATAAGAAGTTGATATATTAAATATAACAAGAATTGTGGCTCAGTGTGAGCGGTCATATGCTCAATTGCGGAAACGCTTTGAGTGTACGTACCGGCCGGTATTGCTAACTCCCGGATGGGTGACCACCCGGGTTTTTAGCAAAAAATCCTTGCCACACATACAAAACGTGTTCTAACCAACCGTACTCCACCCCACAATAAACTTACTATAAAAACCTACAAACAGCTAATGGCCATAGTTGCCGGGCTTAAGATCAATAAAAAAAAATTATTATTAAGTATTAATATAAAAAAAAAAAAAAAATAAATAAAAAAAAATCAAAAGTATAATTAAATTGTGAGGAAGATAAATATCTTTTTAAAATATCTGACATTGTATACGAAAAAGAAGTGAGTAATAATTGTAAAATAATACAATAATATTAAATGCATAATAATACATAGTAATGGTAAATTATATGTAATATAATAATAATAATAAGCAAATAACACTAAATGTAATGTTAATAATAATAAATTATTTGTATGTAACTTTTTTTAATCATTTATCTAAGAACATAAAATCTAAAATATGCAAGCATTTATGCACTTAAAAACCATAAAATATGCTGTACAAATAAGTATCAACATTTTTTTTTCTAACGGAATAATTAATAAATATTACAAGTAAATCAATTAAATAGCATCTAAAACAAGTACGAAGTCAAATATGACACGGACAATATCTATGTCGGTATACGAGTGTTCACTCAAATACTTAATAGATTTTTAAGCAGTACGTCAGTACAATAAAGCATTTAAATAATCAAATGGTATATGAGCTACTTGTCGTTTTGATAAACAAAACTAGATTAAAAAAAAAATGCACAAAAATAGGATTACGTATTGATAAGTAAAATAAATCCCCAAATATTCAAAAATATGCATTATATAATCTCAGATTTTGGATTCGTCGTATCAAGAAACAAATTAATTTCTAGCTGGCCTATTTACAGTCTTACAAAACATATATGCAAATTCGAGAAATCGTCTGCTCAAAATATGATAAATCTATTAGATACCTACTGGCTACTGCTATCCATGCAGTCGCTACGATAAGATATATATTAAATTATATTTATCATAAGTTTACCGTTCATCAGTAATTTATGCTGTAATTACTTGCTATGACACGACGTAACATTATACGCTATTTAAATTACAATTATTTACCAATTGTAAGTGTGCTGCAAGACAATACAGAATGATTCACCAATCATGCTCACCTCTATTTCTTTTAATTAAATCTATTGATATTTTAATTGATATCAAACAATATTTTTAAAAACTAATTAGGTATTAAAATATATACTTATAAATATACAATAACTCACCTATTTTATGCATTGGACTAAACCTAGCCAGAGATATCACTCCTTGGTCACTTGTGCATGCTCGAGCAAATCTAAAATGTAAAATATGGTACGATTAATATCAAATAGAATGTCAATAGAATGAAATAACTGAATGGATATCCTTAATTCTAAACACAATGTTAAAACAATTATTTTTAAACCATATCATTACCGTTAAGTAAAATGTAGGTACAAATAATAGTTTTTAAAAGTTGTACCTACACTTCGGGGAAAATAATATACACACAGTCGAAAAATGTACCGCATAAAATACCATTTATACAAAAAAAAAATTAAAAATATTTTAACTAATTTTAATATATCTATACAGTTTAGAGCCTATTCACGCCGTTAAATAGTAATGATTTGTATTATGTTGTGTGCAATATTATTGGAAAAATATAGTTCAAATTACTAAATTAAAAAAATTGCCATAGTAATAATACAAACTATCTTTAGAACTATATATTAATCCATACATCTTCTTTGCTCAGAACCATTTTTCGCTGATGACTTTACACTGATGTATCACCCATTGAATTTAAATTTAACATATCTACGATATTACAATGACCTACTCAATTATAAGGTACAATAGAATCCTCCTATAAAGTAATGTTACCTCAGATTCTAAAATATTCTCATACATCAAAACAATAACATCGAGATTAATTTACACAAAAATAGAAACTAATAAAAGAAAATATAAAAGTGCATTAAAAAATGTCTATTATTGACGTACTTTAATTTTGCATGTCGTGGTCCGCACCGTACACGGTTTAACAGTTGACCTTTGATAATCAAGTGTGAAAATTTCAATATATTTATTAATTTAATATTAATACGCGAGTCCACTAGCATTTAACGGAAATTTGCAAATCGACCGTGACCACATAATTTATATGACATAATACACACGTATATATCTGGAGTATATGACAGTTAAAATAACGAAATAAACGAGCGACTGGTAAATAGTCAAGATACATCCTGACAAAACCTAAAATACTGTACATAAATATTATATATAAATTCATAATTTCAATTGACTTCATAGACACACTGCACAGTTACCAATACAGATCGATTTGGTAAAATATATCTAACCGTAGTTTATAATATGGTCATAATATACTTGATATCAACTGCAGGCGAACTTCCTGTCAGCGGCTATTATTATCAGATACTATTGACAAACACGGATATGCGACCAGTAAACCATAATGTATGCATCATTCTGTTCACCGTTATTACATTAGGTAGGTGTATAAATATGGGTCATGGACTTGGGATTTAATGCACAGCAAAGTTTTTAAATGTGTATTTACTATTTATATAATAAAATGCACTTATTATAATATCGAAACATGTGATAACACAAGTCAAAAATCACGATAATTTGCAAATTATTTTTTAGTTCGATTTTGACAAAATTGTCGACTTTGATAGAATCGAGGCTTGAAAATTGTATGCAAGGTTTTCTATAAATTTTTATTGACGCAAACCAAATATATCAGAAATAAAAATACATTTATTTTTTTTATAGACGTTTTAATTTAAAATGTTCACGAAATTGAATATAAAACAAAAAAATAATTATTATAGTTATTTTGTTGTAATTCAATAAGTATTATTCCCGAGACTTAAAACTTTTCGCCACTACATATATTATTATTTACTATATACAAAACAATTCAAAAAATATTTAGATTCATTTTAAGCTATATATATATATATACTAATACTACGGTTCTATTAAGACAGTGCTTTCAGTATACGTCGAGTGACGACTTTAACCTATAAAGTTACTTATAAAAAATAATTACCAATAGCAATATAAATGTACAATACAATTTGTTTAGAAATATGGGGCGACAGAACGTCTTCGCTCAGAATCGTATTTGATTACACAGGTACAGTAATTTATCGTTAAATTCAATTTTAACGCCATCCATTACAGTCTTTCAATTATCAATCTCAATAATGCTACTCAATGATGAAGTACATTTGAGTCTTGACACCTATTGTACATAATAATGACTTCCCCTGCTATCAACACTATCAACAATATGCATATGCATATACAAATAGATATGATCTAAAAATCGTTATTAGAAATCATTTAAATTTATTATGAATTATAATGCGTAAATTGATCTTAACTTCACTTTATATTTTTAATCCTTACGTAATTTCATAGTATTTTCATACCTACCCACTTTAAGGAATTAAGAAAACTACTGAAAAAACAATGAAGAATGACCGAAGATCTTTAAAGTTACATCTAGATAAAATCGCAAAAAAATGTTAATTTGAAACGTGTTATTAGTTCAATGGCAAAAATAATAAAAAAATAAATATTAGCTTTTTATAATTGTACACTATAAATAATAATATTCATGTTATGTTTCTGATAACAGTATTTCTTTAGAAATGTACTTTTCTGTACAAAAATTAAAAAATAGATATCGTCTTCACTTTTATGTTTACATTAAACGTGTTCTATATGACTAATGACTACATAATTTAATATTATATTGTATATATTGCACACCGGCAGACCTATTCTTGTCTCGTTATATGTATGGTTAAGATAAATTGTTTAAGAATAATTTCTACTGAGTAAAATATTTTTTTCTTCTTCTCGATTTCTATTAGTATATGTCGATTTCACGATTTTTAGCGTATCGTCTTACATATTCACTTATTTACTTCTATCGACCCAAACCCCCTGTCACTATACCCTACATCTCAAACTTTTTCATTATTACCGACTGTATGTGTATGATGTTTATGTTTTGCATACGAATTTCATTTCTGCTAGGTAGGTCAAAAGTTGCAGCTTTTTAGCTACTTGAACAGTTTTGTAATTTCCTGGCATTCCCCAATGCCCGGGGACATGGCAAAATTGAATTTCTTTTTAAACTGTCTTTGTGATGTCTGTCGATAATGTGCTTTCCTTTTGGATGTAAACGTGGACTTTTGAAGTCTGTTAGTGCACTGAATATACACACTATTGTACTGACTCTGTCTTTTGTTCTGTAAATCTTTTCTCAAATAAATACTTCGTTGCGTCTGAACCGTTTGAATAGAAATTGGTTTCCTTTTTGGTATGCGTAACATGCATATAGTTAAATAAGTATTAGTTTTACAATTATTTTAAACACAATAGTTTCAGCCTATGTAGCCATTCGTCATTCGTCTGTATACGAGTAAAAATATTAATTTATATTTAGACGTATACTTATAAAAATGTATTAAAATAGTTTATTTTATCATATCACAATTAGTTAGACTAAGGAATGGTATAAAAAATCGAAAGTAATCATTTAAAGAGTATGATTATTTGATATCAAGACTAAAATCGTAAATAAAAAAGTAACAAGTAATTTGATGTCTAACAATTGGCTGAATGCTTCATCAAACAATATTCCTCTGTTGGTTGTAGAAATATGTGTATTTAAATTAAATGGATCAATACATTTGAATGGGATCTAATATTATATTACCTATCTAAACCATGGTGAAAATAGAATATTTCAATTACTCTAGATGTACATACATTAATAATAATATAATGTTGTATGGTCAAATTATTCAATACCTATACAATCTCAGTAAACCACATAAAAAGACGTCAAAGGTTTACTATTCAAACGCAAACGTTAAGGGATACAAATATATTATAAATATACATTAATAATTATTCCACAAACATTCAATGTGTACGAATTTTTTTTTAAATACCACTTGCTTGTATGTACTATACAATCTTTACGAGGAAACCGGAGAACGATCTTAACTTGATTTTTTCTGAATAGATTGTATCAATCGAGTTGAACACAACTTTATAACGATACCGTATTATATTTACATCAGAACTATGTAAATATTATTTTAATATAATGCTGCTATAAATTAAAATCAGACATCAACACACAAATTATGTGGAACTGTACACATATTTGTCTATCATAATTCATAGTTAATAATAATCATTATTTTTTTTTTAAATAAACATAAATAAAATAAAAAAAATGTATATTGATAAATTGCTATGTTTGATCACGTGTAAAATTACACTAAATTAAAGTATGGTGTAACTCACACTGTGTGTGTGTGTGTATGTAAATAGAAATGTTAATGTAAATCCAGATTACGCGACAGTTACTATGATACCTATATCAATATTGTTTTTAATTGTAACATTCTACCTGCGTTATAAAATAAAATAACGTATCTAGTATCAGTATATTTTTTTTTTTTTGTAGAAAATGCTATTGAACATTTTTTTTTTGTTTAACTCTTTGAACCAGTTAAGTTAATAATTTATACAACTTTGTTGGGTTTAAAAATATTTGTTATCTTGATTGACCTTTAAACATAATTCAAATACATTGGTCTACGTCATGACAAGGGCAATTCCGTTAGATTTATGTGGTCTATTCATACTGTTACCTAGGTAGTTACGTTATGTATAGACGATTTTCCTACGATGGATTTTACCGATAATTGATAAAATACATATTACAATTATGCCATATAATCTTCGGAATAATTTTAAGATTGTCGTCGATATTTGTTCTGGTGATCCCAAAGTTTATCTCATCAGCCAAACACAAATTTGCATATTACCATTATGCTATTTCCATCTCTTTCACTCCTAATCGGTCTATTTTATCTAAACACAATCACGTATTGATCATCTCTAATTGACAACGTCCAATCGGCTATATGATATAATATCGAACCGATTTACATACAGCAACAATGTTACTAATAATTTGGGCCTGGATTTCAATAATAATGACAAATGACTGTGAGTACAAATAATAATACACCGATGAAACGTTCTGGTTTGTATCGACCTGTAATACGAGTTTGTAAAAACCTTCGAAGAAATAAAAGCCCTTAATTTGGATATGATGATGAACACGCGTCTTGAATCATCCACAGACGAAGGAGCACATGAAAATAAACATTATCACATCCGAACTATTGATACGTACCGAATAGTATGCATTAGAGGCGTATAATAGTGCGATAGTATATCAAAAGATTAAACGTAGCGTATTAAAATACGACGTAGTGGTATAAATTATATTGTACAAGTCGGATAAAATTATTGCTCTTTCAAATATACTCCTAATCGGCTCACGTACACTTAAAGTGATACCCCATAGCGATCAACTATGGACAAAAGACGATTTGATAGTTTTCTATTGTAACGTTTGTACGAAGAGACAAATCAAAATATACGATGAATGTAATAACATTATGTTCTTTTATGCGACTTAACCTTTGTGATTCGACCACAACTGCGATTGACATTAAATCCGCATTGGGAAAAAGTAGGATTTTCAATTCGTCAAATCGCAAACGTTTGATATTGACAATCTGGTGATAAATGATATACCGAATTTATTCTCTGTAAGCACGACCAAACACTATCATAATAATATAACCGATCGACGTATTTATTTCATATCCATTTTTTTATAAACAAACTTAAGAGTTTGAGAAGTTAAACTGTAAGTTTATGAGAGTGAAATATCTAGACTTTTGAAAAAGTGTAAACATTTTTGAGAAATAATAAAATATAATTTTGTAATATCCAAGGAATACATTGTAAAATGATGTATTATATGTTTATACAGTTAATGGTAACGGTAAAAAAAGGAACCTTAATCCATCATTTTTTATAATAAATATAAATTGTATGGTATTTAAATACCAATACGTATTTATTCTTGCATTTTATTATTATTTCGAAAATTATTTTATCGATATTTAAAGAAAAAACCAAAAATTTTTTAAGACTACAATTACCGCAAAAATTCTCAAAATATTTTTTGTATAGAAAATGATTATCTAAACATTTTATGAAAATTTCAAACATCTTCAATTATTCCTTTTTAAATTATAACAAAATAAGAAAATCGTTCTCGGAGAAAACTGGCGAATATCCAATGTCTAATTTCAAACGCTTATAAAAAATTAGTTCAAATTATCAATTAATATTTCTTTTTTAGAAAGGTAGAAAAACGTATATAGAATTTTGTATTGAATTTTAAAACATTAGATTTAAATAGAAAATTTTTTATGAATTTTCTAATTTAAAAAATGCAAAATTTTGTGTTTTTTACGTATTTTCTTGAAATTTTAACTATAGCTGCTTATAAAAACGATTAAAGACTTACGCTCAACTTTTTTTTTAATTTTCACTTACAATAAGTTTTAAAGAACATTGTATTATATTTTTAAGTTTTTAACAGAAAAAAAAATTATATTAACAATTATAAAAAAAAAAAATTAATTAAACTCGAACATTTATTATAGTTATAAATAGCCCAAAAAAAGTCAAAATATTTTGAAATTTTTATGGTGTATAAAAAATTTTTATATAAACATTCGGTTAAAATTTCATGTATCTACGTTCATTATTTCTTTTGTTACACCAATAATAAAAATCGATTTTGTCAAAATTTTGCATCGCTAAATAATTTTCGGTTTTCCACAATTTTTTTTTTATTTTTCAAACGCGTTTAAAAACTATTGGGAATTTTGTACCCTTTTTGATCCACTCAAAGTACCAATTAAATCTAATTTCCTATCAAAAAAGTTGTTGATGAAGAAAATCAGAGCATTTTTACTGCCCTATAACAGACACAAAAATAAAAACACAACATTGTAAAATCAATACATTTTCAAATTTGAAAATCATATTTGAAACTGACAATCTATCATCCGTAAATAGAAACAGTTCGCTCCAGACTAAAATTATGTATGTTAAAGTTCTAAAAATGAGTATTTAATTTTCTATTATTATACAAAACACCAACAACTATTTATCATTTATTTACGGTTCATTATTATTCCGGATATTGTTATTTTACTCATTTTGAGTATTAAGTATAAACACTAAAAATGTATTGATAACGGAAAAATGGTTCCCAAAATAACAATCAAAAAAAAAAATAATAAAAATAATGAGTTTTAAGTTTTATATTATGAATTAACTGATACATATATATATATTACAGAAAATGGTATGAATTCATTTTTATTTAGGTATTGAAATTAATTATTTTACAGTTAATTGTATGATTCATTTACTATTATTAATACAACGTATAAAATAAAACATTTGTAAATGTTATTAAAATTATAATAGTTTTTAATGAAATTTATTCATAGACACAAATTTTTTTATTTTTATTTTTGTTAAAAATAGTTTTTATAGCAATTATTTTGGATTTAACGGTGAATGGTTTAACACATAATTATTATTAATTAAAAATAAAACAAAAAAATGTAATATTATTCATGAACATTTTTATTTTTATTTTTAATGTAGCTTGTGTTTATTATAACATCCTGCCAATGAATTAACTGTCCATATCATCTATAGATGCATTAATTTTCATTTTTTAAAAACTTTAAATCAATATACGTTTGAAAATGAATTTTAAAATAAGTGAAATATTCAGTTTTTATGAAATGCCATAACAATGTCTAATTTCAGAATAATTATAACAATGCAATTAATATTAAATTAGTATTTAATATTAAATAACTATCTAAGATGAAAATTAATTGCAATGCAATGTGTGTGTGTGATGTGTCTAATATTTGGTTTAACTGTTTTAGCTGACCATGACTGTGAAATATCCACTATAAAATATCAGACGGTTCCCCTCCGTTTGTAAAATTATAAATATGTTTCAGTACTGTACCGCGATGGATACTATAAAGGCTAATTTATAACCTATACGTCACTTATATTTCATAATAAAATGTATTATTATAGAATATAGGACCATTGTTCGGCAGCTTTAATGGGTATGAGTAACAATGCTAGGATTAACTAATGGCGTAATTTTCAACGTCACCTCTGGAAGGTCGGAAATGTATTAATTTTAAAAATTGACAAACAAAAAAAATATTTTTATGATTATTATGCGAAATATAATTATTGAAATTAAGTCAACGAAATAGGTTTAATGGTACAGATCTCTACTGTGATTGAATTGAATGCTATGCAATTGTAGCAATTGTGCTTGTGCACGGAACACTATTATTTTAGTCTTTTACAATTAATATTCAAATTCAAATCCACATCGTTATAGTGTACGTATAAATTATAGAATAGGTTTTTCTTGCTTTTTATAGATCAAATATTACATTTTTATTTATGCAATTGTACATATGAGTGAATGAAAAGAAAAACATTTCGATGTTTATACTGTATATATATATTTATAGTATCTTCATAATAATAGGGTATGTTGTATAGTAACAGAAATATAATAAGACTCACCCCAAATTTCTTCGACGATCTCGATCTCTCGCTAATTTGGCCCTACGTCTCAAACAGCATATCACCATTAGCGCCAACAACGGAAAACCCAAAATACACGATACCATTGGTATGATTATCTTCTCCGGAGTCACTGAAATTATAAAATACATTTGCATAAAAGATTATACTGTTTTATTATTTTTTTTATTTGAAATCTTACCCGTCGGATAAATAATTATGGTGGTGAACTTTTTGTTCTGATGGTCTATGCCAACTGGAAATTCAGAATCACTTTGACTTGTAGACATTATGACGACAGGCGGTAGTTAAAAATTTCTGTAAAAAATAAATAAATAATACTTGACAAGGCGTACATTTAATGTAGTTTTTATGTCTTAACATATCAGTTTCAGTGTATTTGATTTTTGTTTTTTGAAGTATGTATTTAAATTATTGTATTTTAATAAATCGATCACGTAATATTTAAAAATAAATAAATCTTTAGACAATTATTTATTGTTTATATTATATTTGATTATAAGCAACGTAATTTTATTGATATCGATATTATAATGATACAACGTAAAATATGTACTGTAACGTCTTTAACATTCTACCGCGTGTGATAAAAATAGGATGTTTTATCTCTGTTGTAAAAGTAAACAAAATCATACCTACAAAATATAAAAATAAAAGTGATAATAAAATAATAATAATTTATGGCAGTATAATACATTATAAATGTCTACGTATATGTTTCAGACTTCAAGTTTTATAAGCTATAATTTATATTTATACGATGTAAATAACGTTTTACACCATAACGAAATTTTTACTCCTGTTGGGTACCAAAACGTATAATACGAAAAACCCATCACTGTTGTATTGCGGCTAAAGTCGATCCTTTATCATACCGCTCTCGAAAATTGTTAAACAGGTGAAACAACCACTAAACCCGAAACTAATGAAAATATATTATTATATTTTGAAATATTTTATGCGCACACCGTTGGCAACCGAATGCGTTTATAACGTTTCGCTGCTTTTTCAGTCGGCACTCTTTTTAGTTTTTTTTTTTTTTTTGTCAAACCACAACAATACCCGTGTCTACGCGCGTATTACGTCCCTAGTCATAAATAATAATATTATTGTACATAATCGTACAATATATTATATTCAAATATACAACTATTATTACCTACCAATATATCGCGGTTGTTTGCTTGAACTATTTTCATTAAACATCTAACCTATTCACCGAAACTAATTATGATCTTGTAATCGGTAGATATACATTGAATATACGTACGTAAATATGCAACTCAAAATAATCAACTATTGTAACAGTTCCGTTTTATTATGAATATATTTTTTTTTGTGAAGAGGAGAGGCGATATAATGCACAATCTTCACTTTGGGGGTAAAGTTTCAGGTTTTTTAACGTACCTTTTCATAATATGTACGTATCTACAGAAAAAAATATTTAAAAATTATCATTGAATAAAAAATGAATATTATTGTTGAAAGAAAATTCAAGTTCATTCGTGAGGAATGTTGTTAATTATAACCCCCTGTTCATCTTGGTTGAGTTCCAAAAAGGTAAGCTATTTATTTGTTATTTGCTGTGAACAATCAATCAAAATATACCATAAAACAGGTACATACACATCATAAATCATAATAGGTCGATGTTATGCTAATAATATACATACTGGATTGATAATTTCATATACGAATTAATTTATATTATACAATTTTGTTTCACAGTGGGAAAATCAGTCTGTTTTGATGGTTTTAACATTTAAGTGTATATCTTCAAATACCAATATTACTCCAAATATAATCTATATAATTCAATATTTATTAAAGCATGTACAATGTACATAGCGCAACAATAGTAAACAAAAAGTGAAAGTACCTATAAAGTTTATATAATAATAGAAATGAAAAGTTTTTTGAGTTAAAACTATTTATTAAATTTTATTGGAAACACATGTATCATTTATACTTTACAGAATACACAGAAAAATTTAAGAGAAAATGATTTTATGTTTTTATATTTTATATACGCTGTACCACTATATAATATAATATTTTTTGTTATAAAATAAATTAAGTAGGTAATGAATGTTAACGTTTTTTAATCGAATTTAATAGTTTAGCTCTAAAATGTACGCATCACAAAAATAATTGTAAAATAAGTAAAAATAGGTATAGTATATACGCATTATATTGTGCAAAATAATAAATGCAATTTTCCGTCACATTTATTATTTCCGCATTTCGCGTTTACGGTACGAAGGATTTGTGACACAATCGTATAAAATATAATTACAATTTTAAAATGTTCCAGTGCTGCAATAGTACAACAGACAAGTACAAACAATTCAAATCGAATATACCACTGTCGATTGGGATTATAATAATATGGTAAAATTGTTAACGTATCAACTCTCAGTGGAATTAAATCAACGTGGAATGGATAGTTTTCAAATTGAGTCGTAGGTACGTACCTGCACGCGTTTTCTTCAAACGTTTTTGTTTTCTATAATATCGAATGAACGTGGCCTATATCCATAGGTATTTTGAACGATTGAGAGAAAAATTATTCCGTCATAATATTATAAAATATATAGGTTACCTACAACCGTTGTCGATAATACTATCATCTTCATAACATAATATAATATATTATTATAATGTACTTTGTTATTATTACAATATATAATATAATACACGCATCCCGTAAAACAACCGCTCTTATCGGCTTTGTCGGTTAAACTGCCAAAAAACAAAAAATAAACTGTTCTTTTAGAATATTCTTATAGCGGTTGCTATTTTTACTCGCACTAGACGACAATGACCCTGTGCAGAGCGATATTAAGCGTAGATATGTTATACCTGTACATTGGTCACCAGCAAAAACGTTTCACACCAAACGCGGTATAAGTCATTTGACGGTTCATACAGGGTGATTTAGCAAGCACCCTTACACATCACTTTTTCCTTTAAATAATGTATTCATTCGTGTACTGATTTTTTGAATATTTAAGTAAAATTTACTTTATATATTATTATTTTCAAATTCTCAGATTTTTTAAGCCATTTAAGGAGTGGTTAGTCATCAGCGGCAATACAAACTCATTGTTTTTCTTCAAATTATAACGATTTTTTGTTGTAAATATTGTTTCTAGAAAATGTTAATGTATTAATATTAATTACTAATTACTAATTACTAATTACCATAATGTTTACATCGTCGTAACTTCCATATCTTTTCAACTGAAATTTAACTCGTTTATATTAAATCTTATTTTTTCAAATCATTTATTATTACTATATATTACTATATATGTATTACTATATTACTATTATTATTACACACTCACGCATTGTTTTATTGTTTTTTTTATTTAGTATTTTACTAAACAATTATAGATAGAAAGCCTACAGACGTAACAATGTTTAATTAATGTTAAAAAAAAAAATGTTTTAATTCAATGTTTTCATTGATTAGAAGATGTATAATTCTAAATGAAAACTTAAATAGTTAAAAAATTAAATAATAATTTAGGTTTTAACTTTTTTAGATAAATTAGTCTTACGAATATTGTGTATCTTTAATTTATATATAATGCAATAAATAATACATTTTATTTTTCAGTATTCTAAACTAAAAGTAACCAATTGTAATAGTTTGGTTTAAAAAAAAATCCTATCATCAATACATTTCTGTATAAAATATTATTTAAAATCATACATCTTTATTTTAACATAAAACAAAACTAACAAAACAAAATCTGCACTAGTACATTAGGCATTATATTATGTACATAAAAGAAATATTTTTTGTTTTACATCTTGTAAGCTCACAAAATATTATTAAATTGTAACTCACCTACAGTATGTATAATAACGCAAATCTATGTGTACGATATATTTCAATTATTATGGATTACTTTTCAAAAATAAATCTATAGAACGATTTATTTTAAATATTGTATCTACAGATTACAGTATTATTATTCATTATAATTGATTAAATAAGTACAAAAAGAAAATAATTTTACTATTCAAAGTTTAGGTCATAGACGAAATCTTCTTTTATTATAATATATAAATAATTTCCCCTTGCTTTCTGATAAATTTACCTTAGTGAAGAACAATGCTATATTTTTTTTCGATTTGAATTAGTCAACAATTCTAACAATAAATACTATTATTATATCAATACCCTAAAAAACTAATGGCACCTATATGAAATTCATTAAATATTTACATGTTAATATTATTATAGCTAATTAAATGTATTATAAATAATTATTGTATATTTATATTATTCTTAAAATTTGCTAAGAAAAACGGTGTTGTGAATTAAGTTTTTTTTTCAAAATGTTGAACATGACATGTACAATAGTTAAAGCAATAAATTAAAAGAAACGTAGGTATAAAGCTCATGTACGTTTAAGAAAAAAAAAACAAATATATTGTTATTGCTTGTGATCCTAATGGGGCAGTTAAAGTCTGCAAAAACAACGCTAAACTACATTTTGGGTTTAAATTAAAATAAATCATTTCAAATCATTAAAAATATTTTTTTTTCAAGTAATATTATTTTTTCAGTAAAATGTACTTAAACCTTATAACTATGATAGATTATAAACGTATATAATCGAGCAATTAAAATGTATTCATTACATTTATTCAAATAAAATATAAAAATTTAAACACATTTTATTTATAAATGTATCAGTGTTTATCATTAATATTTATCTCACTAAAATCAGTGACAGTCATTTAGGTTAATAAACAATTATATAAAAATAAATATTATAATACGTTAAATATTTTAATCTCCTTTATTAATTACTCAATTTCAATGAATAAGAAAATAGATTATTTTATCGAATAATTCAAAGCTAATATTAAAATAATAAGATATTAGATAAGACAATAAATTAACGATAGAGATTGGTAATAATTTATCATATATTTATAATGATTTATAATATTTTATATTAACGGTATTTGGATAAAGAGTTTTCAAAAATAATATTGTAATTATCATGTATATGATTAAAATGCATTAAGCCATATTATTTAGGTTGTTTTTATATTAATATAATAGTAGGTAATATGGTAGAAAAAAGCAATAACGTTTGAAATCCAATGATTAAGACAAGATCTTAGTGATAAAATAGTTTTTAGAACGAAAATTAATTACAAATAAAAGAAAATATAAAAATAAAATTTGTAAAATACGTATACAAAAATGTAATAGGACTCATGACAAATACGTATGATGAAAAATTGCAAAGAATAAAATATAATTTACAATAATTACCATAAAAATTCAATCAATCAAAAATATGTTTTTTAAGTGTCAATTACTGTGTGTAGTTAAAGTTTTAAATTTAAGTTTAAACATTTTACTGCTGATACCGCGCATAAACAATTTCGTTGTATAATAATGAGATTTAAATAGTTCTAACTTTAAGGTTTACGGTAATTATTATCATTTTTTTATTTATGGAAAATAATATACAATATATTATATTTCTACAAATATACTTTAACATGTATTTTTTATGATTTTTTTTTCTACATTTGGAATATTAATATATTTTTGATATACATAAAATGGTGTAGGTACGGGAAAATTTCCAAGCGATTGAATAAATATTTTATATGAAATAATTCAAGAACATTAATTTTGGTGAATAAATAAAAAAAATGTAATATTACTCGGTCGTCTTGAATCTAAAACGATTATTAATATAATTAAATCAAAATAACTAATAGGTAAACATTTCCCGTTCTACGTGACCAATATAACGTGGAACAATTGTCTGGTTATAATATACAATTATGTATTAGAAATACGGATGTTATTATCTTATAAAATGTTTTAAGAACTTAGATATTATTAAATAAAAATATTTAAGTTATGTGAAGTGCATTTTTCTCATTCACTATAATAGTCGTATATTATATTATAGTCCGTCGCACTCCAAGTACTTTTATTATGTTCAATATTTTACAATATAATAATATACACACAACAAGATAGACTGGAAATGTCTTACTACCTAGAACCCATATAATGCATGTTACTTTATTTATTCAAAATAAGTAGGCCACAAGTAACTAAACAAAAATTCAAGCTCCCAAAGACCGCTGCATATTAAATGATTTTGTAACTTACTCGTATCATCTTTCGTAGTATAAAGAGATTAAAAAAAAATTGTGTATCGCATGAATATAATTATAAAATCAAATTGTTAAAAAGTAATAGAAAAAGAAATATTTGTATCAAATGGAAATTATGTAAATAATTATAATTAGGAAATTAATTAGTACAAATTGATAATTTTATCTTTAGGAAGATGATAATTTTTTATCAGTTTTAAAATTATTATTTTTATTACTATTTACTAGTTTATTTAAAGTGAAACATTTTTAATATATTATATTGATATATATATATATATCATATGATAATATAGGTAACCATAAATAATAATATTACTGAATTCCAATATAAGATTATTTATAAGCATTTAATTTTTAAACGAACAAAGTAGGTAGTCCATAGAAAATTGTAGATTTCTATCCACATTTTTCCCTTCCTTTTTTCAAAAAAAAATTCAATATTTAATATTTATAATATTTATAGTATGCATCAAATATTTCATAAAAATACTGTATTAAAGATTAGGAAATGATTTATAAAAGTCTCCCAGAAAAAAAAATCTAAAAACCAATATGATAAAAAGAATCTTTTTTTATGTTTCAAAGAAATAAGTTTCTAATGTTTAATAACGTTTCCTGTGTTATAGCGTACTATCTTTGCAAAATGTGAAACTACCTGCTCAATTATAAAAATTCTCAATATTATACAATCCCCTTGCATTTTCTGATTTTGCGATCTTTCCCATTGATGATTTGGAAACTGTATTTCATCCAAGCAAATCATATTACAAGGGTTCAGTGGTTTACTGCAGATTTCTAGAAAAGTTGTTAACACTTAAAATATGGTATAAATCACTGATGAAGGCACGAGATAAACATACATATCAACAATTAAACAGTTCTATCATTAACTGGTCATAATTATCCTAAATTTTTCAAAAGCTATGTACTATGCCACAGAAAATAATTTCTTCTCAATCCACAGTCGATTCAGTCGCTATCAAAATACCTAAGACACTTAAAAATGTATCTATGCGTCACTTGAATTTTAAATTGCCTACACTAGTATCAGTCATAATAAAATATAAAATTATTTATGTGTATAATTGAGTTACTTCGGAGATGCTTATTCAATGTTATCTAATTATATTATTTATCTTTATGCACTTTTATACTTTAATCATTTTTGTTTATTTATCTGCTTACGTCGTTATTTTCGTCGTATTTCAGTCGTACAATTATACTCTGTATTTGTTGAGCTATAATCCTGCCCCAATACTATGGAAGGTATAAGCTATGTAATAATAATAGTAATAATAATAATAATAATAATAATAAGTGTTTGTGATATGTAAAGTAAGAAAACATTAACTGTAGACTCTAATAATAAGCTGTGTTGTATAAACTTTGCATGGAAATATATTGTTTGACAAAATTTGCAGTAACGATTTTAACATTTGATTAAACATCCAGGAATCAGGTTCATTGAAATCATATTCAGTTACTTCAAGGGTTTTTTTTGAAATATGACGGGCAAAACGAGAAAAATCTGACGCATTATATATGGGCTTAAAAAAAAAAATACTGGTAATTAATTTTGTTAGATATTCTTCATATTTATAACATATTATATTATTATAAAATCATTTGTAACATTTTTAAAGAAAAGTTAAACCACGGCTTTTCGTACTTTTTATTTTAAAAGTGTACCTTCTGCAAAACCATTATACATATTATATATCTACTACTGTAATACAATATACGAGCATTATGTAAGATGAAAGCTTACTATAAATTAATATGGTATGTTTTCCATTCATATATTGTGTCAGTAAATGCAATGATAGACGGTACATGATGTTTTTAATAGTTATAGAGTTTTTCGGGTACTCAAAAACTACAACAGATACAAGTATAATATTTTAAGAGCTTGCTATTTCATGCCAAATATTTATTTTTTTAAACCGATACTGACTATATACTATCTTATAATAATCTGTTTTTTTTTTTTTGTACGCATTATGTTGTAACTTTGTTGGTGACATTTTAAAAAATCTATTAACAAAGTATGTTTTGTATTTTTTCTTCTCTACAGTATATATCATAATTTAATATTGATTTAACAGTTTACTAACTATATGTGCGCTTAAAGTTTAAACAAAGGAAGTGGTGTAGTGTTCTATATAATATCGTAAACTATGATAAAATAGTTTTCGCAAAGCTTAACCTTTATACCGAACTTTATAAATACCTACTTATAATTAGTTGTAATTTTTTTATCACAAACGATCACAACATATCACAATTGTTATTATTGTTATATGATTACCAGTACTTATTAATATAATTATATTTTGTTTGCTACAATTTAATGTAAAATCTTTAAATATTTAACATTTAAAAAACAATTTGAAAATAAAAAAATGCAATTTTTTTTAAATTAAATGAAGAGTTGTAAAAATATTAGTGAACAAAATTATTAAATATTATTTTTAAACCTATTTCATAGATAATGACTATTATGAGATAATCATTATTTTTTTAAAACAAATATTAGTAATTACAAACCTTTAAGTAGATATTACTGTAATTTTTAACATTTTTTTATAATAGTATTTTAAATCCATTAAATTCATACATTTTACGATATAATTTCTCATAATTCAATTTTAATAAGAACAAGTTTTTTAAATATAAAATACCACCAAAAATAAACTTCGGCTCTTAGAAATACAAAGCCTAGTGTTACATTATGCGAATTAGATAAAATTAAATCGTCTAGTAAATGCTACCTTTAGTCCCAATAATAATACAATTTTAAGTGTTGAATATTCTTGATTTATAAAAATAAAATGCGGTTACTGTATACTATGTACACAAAATATATACTTATATAATATTTTAATTAAATATTTTTACATGTTGCCCGATACAATAAATTATTAACAATAATTAATACACAGATGAGTTTTGGACGCTTGTGTGTGGTAACATACTACCATATAGGTATATACAGGGTGTCAATCACTTATTGAAAACAGAGAGCTTATGGAACATAATATTATGTATACATTGTGCCAGCAGTTATACCTTAATATCGTAACGTATTATACTTTTCAAATTATAATTTATTGTACATACGTTATTATAATTTAATATTATAGTTTATACAGTTACACAGTTGTATACTTGCTGCACGGTTAAATGATTCCAAAGGAAA
Source organism: Pentalonia nigronervosa (assembly GCA_014851325.1). Classification (NCBI taxonomy): domain Eukaryota; kingdom Metazoa; phylum Arthropoda; class Insecta; order Hemiptera; family Aphididae; genus Pentalonia; species Pentalonia nigronervosa. Next base: position 89,175 of record JACXSJ010000821.1, on the reverse strand, counting down.
ATGTTGATTAAATTTATCGAAACTATTATGCTACGATGAGTAATTGAATATGTTACCGTATTATAATATATATATATATATAATAATATCTCTTGGTTGCCTTTAATAATATATAGACGATCGCAATGCACTGGAGTTAATAATATATGCCAGTGATCGCATTTTTACCGTCCGGTAATGCGCGAAAAGTCGTCCGGTCAACCTTCCGAGTGAATTCTATATGACCGTTAGTGAGCAACAATGAATTATTATAGGCCACTCGTTGTTAAGGTATTACTCGCAGGCTTTGCGATATCATCCTAGTCTTAAATTGCACACGATAAAGCGTCGGCGCCTAAAAACCTGTGTGATTAATCATGCATTTGTGAACAGACTTAGCCGAGAAGGTTGAGGTATGAATAAAACATACTGCAGACTCGACATTGTTACTCGCCTGCAGAATCATATTATAAGCCATAATTTGTAATTTAACGCTCCCATAGTCGTATTATGCCTGCCTACTTTTGCGTTCAACACTTTTATTCCTCGTAGGTAACATATATTACATATTAAAATATATATTACATTATTTTATTTACGCAATATACAATATTGTATACTGTGTGCGCCGACCTAGTGTAATTCTTTAAACAGTTTAAAAAGAAGTGTTAAAAATGAATTATACGTAATAAAAAAGAAATTATCGTACACAATATATTATATATTTGTTTAAAATATAAAGTGTATGCGTGATATTATAACGCCAACAATAATATATAACCCTTAAATTCTTAATCTAAGTAATATCTAATTATAACAAATTTTACTATATTTACTTTTGTAATCATTTTATACTGCAACTCAAAACATACATCTTCACGCATTTATATAAAAGCGTTTTAATAAATATAAAATCAAAAACGCTTCACCAGTATATTTAATGTGTATCAATATTAAGATCAATAATTAGTAACTAATAAATACAATGTATAAATAATTTAATTAAGAATGTACTATGTTACTTAAATATATAATTTATTTATAAGTTATAAAAAATAAACAAACGTTTTAAGACTGAATTTTTATTATTTTTTTAAAATAAAAATAATGTATATTTTATTACCATTTATTAATTCACATGGCTATATTAAAATTTAAAACCATAAGTTAAGCAGTTATTTATATATATATTATATTCTGAGTTTACTATTAAATTGATATTTTTCGTAAATTTTAACAAAAAGTAAAACATATTTAAACTGGAAATTAGTTTTGAATTATAATATAGGAAACAACTTGTTTTAAAATATGTTGCTACACTTATTGTGTCGACTTCAAACATTTTTTTAAAAAGTATATTTAATGAAAGACTATTTAAGTTTTAATGTAAAACTTTTTTTTTAAATTATAAATTACAGAAGATACTACAAAGTGTGTCTAGAGTATTATAAATTGTGATAATGAAGTTTCCATGGGCTATTTCTATTAAACTTTGTTTTTAACTTTAGAAAATAAATACGTAATTTACATTTTAAAACAATGAGAATAAAAACTCCTAAGCTTACATTTAAATAAAAATAAAAATTAGGAAAACCGCTTTGCTGCACAGTAGGTGTCGAATTTACCTCTTTTTTGAGGACATTACTGATGTGTATGTGTTAAATTTTAATTGAATGATAAGTCGTTGCATATAAAAAACGATATTGGTCTCGACAGCTATTATTACTTAGTATAATTTACGGTATTTTTTTTTGATATTTCTATTTTTCTATTTATTTTATTATTAATATTATGGCAGGTTAATTCAACTTTTTCTAAAAGCATTGCATTTATTATGTTATTAATATTTAATAATTTTAATAGTATACTTTTGAGTTAATATCGTCTTACTATAGAACCAATGTGAATAGGATTGTGGTATGCATAGGCAATAGTTTAAATTAATCTAAATGTTTTGAAAATTTCATTGTTGTCTAGATAAATATATTAAGTCCTCGGAAACAATATTTTTGAATTATAACAAAATTACTAAAACATATTATCTATTCTTCGTTCAAATATCTAATTTCATCCAAATTTGAACTTCAAGCGGTTCTAAAAAAAAATCGTACGTATGGATCTTTAATATTTTTTAAATACCTTTAATAAAAACTTATGACGAATATTGAAGTAAAATTTCAAGCTTATTGAGCGAACGAAATTGTTTTGTTTCTCCCAATTAAGAAAATATTAAGAAAAGCACTGGGAATTTCACCTTCCAAAAGTACCAACTAGATTCATTTTTCTACCAGAAAAGATATTGAAGTTGAATACCTAAACATTTTTACTGCTCCAAAAGTTGACAATAGACACATAAAAACAAAAAAATAATAATTTTAGTTTTGGAACAATAGTTGTTTCGTGGTTTTTAGATCTAAACATAAACAGTTATTAAAATGATTATCACCAAACTGAATTATAATGTTCGTAACTATTATGCATAATATACCATACCAAAGTATGGTTTACCAATTTTACATATTAAGAATAACACTGTAAATCAAACTCATCTTTTTTTCATTTAATTTAAACATCTTAATTATGTGTAAAAATATTTAGTTGAATTTAGTTGAAATCGATTAACGTAATATTCACTCTAAAGCAAAATGTATGTTAAACATAATATGCAATTCTAGTCAGAAATTCTTATAATAAACAATTCGATAAATGGGTCTTTATGTACCTACACTACTACTATGGTGTACTGCTAACATTGAATATAATGAACTGTGTAAAAGTGCAAAACAATTGAGTTAAAAGAAAACTAATTAAGTTAAAGCTGTGGAAAAAAAATTGGAAACATATTATATATTGGTAATATGTTATAAAGGAAAGATTGAAGTTTAAATGTTTTCCATGTTGTAATCAAAAAGGTCATCGAGAATAACCGGTAATTATGAAGAATACCTATTTTATATAGATTTTAAAACAAACATAACACATCATAACCTACTAATAACCGTTAAATTAAATGAGTTAATTCCTTAAGGTAATTCCTATATCGTAAAGTTATAAAATTAATGAAGAGATATGGTGTTGTGTTAAATCGTATTTTGTTTTGTATTTATTGTTCAAAACAAAAACAATAAAGTCTTAAATGAAAATATTAGGAAAATCATATAGTCGTTTTTGGGTTTTTCACTAATGTGCCGTTATTGTAGATGTGCCAATGTATAATTTTAATAAAACACAATTTCAATTTATTTTAGTTGTAATTTTGTTCTGTTAGAATTACAACACATTATCATAAAAATTAAATCATCGTAGCGATTAAAGTTCATAGTTTAAACGTGTCTCGTTATATGAACCAAGCACGTAGCGTCTTCCGCTTTTGTTCTATACCATCGCAGTCTATTTAACTTGTCAGTGGTCATAAATTGTATTTGTCTTTACGTCTTTTAAATGTAATATTGCACGTTGTGTAATATCCTAATGACAGAAAAATATTAAACGTTTACTCTTTCATTGCCATTGACCCGTGGAAATAAATAGAAGTATTTCCTTACAAAATAAAAAAAAATAATGGTGTCGTTAAAAAAAAAAACCATAAAATAACAATAAGAATTTTTTTATTTCTAGGTCAAAATTACATAGATAATCCATACAAACATTACTTCTGTGATCATGAATATATCATTCCAGTAAATCATATATATATATATATATATATATATAATATAAAATATTAATATTTACAACCTGCAAACAATTATGCATATAAATAAATAAATAAAGGCTCCCCCCCCCAAAAAAAAAACAACGGAGTGACAAAAATAATCAAAATAATTGTTTCAACGGTAGTTACATCATTAACGTCATATGACATCACAAATATTACATAACCTCATAATCTTATTGCTATATATTTCTATTTTACAAATATTTTGTTGTTTTTAAAGAAATATAAGCATTTATTATAGATAGTCAAATAATGCAATATTATTATTATATCATTTTTTTTTTTTTTTTTTTTATTAGATTCTAGTATGACAATTATGATAGCTCGGCAATTATAATTATGTAACATATGGTATATATAATAGTCGTAGAATGAAAATATAATAATTATTATTAAGACTGATACGGAAAAAAACAAAAACAGTATTAGTATATTGAAATATTAATGAGTGTATTGGAATATATAAGATTATAAAAAAATTATATTATAGAGTGGTAATGACGAAAAGTGGGAATTTATTTATAATTGTTGTTAACACAATTAATAATGGGTTCAGAATGGACTTAAGTTCTTCGAGAAATGTTGAGATAAATTGTGTTGATTGATTGGATAAAGAATCATTTGCTAAACACTTACATTGGCATATGTAGATTTTCGTTTCGACTTAGAGCTTAGGTTAACATTCGTTTGTATCGTGGATGGAACGACAGGTGGTTGGGTGAGATGGTTGCTATTTTTCATTTATTATCAATAATATTAAATGCAATCATAGCTGTTGCTAAAAAGTGTGTCCGGAAAATATGTTGCATAATATATAATCACTAAAAAATTTTTTATAAAATTTAAAATAAATAATTGTCCTTAATATCATATTACAACAATATTCAATAGGTATATTGAACATCATATGTGGATTGAAAAACAGAGTAAAAATATAATCGGAAATAGTCAGAAGTTTTTGTCAAGAGTAGAAAAAACGTTATTTGGAAAAATAAATGTTTATATATTTTTTTTTTTTTTGAAATTTGCAATTTGTTAATCTGTTTACAATAGTCATACTTGAATAGGTAATTTATATGGACATGAAAAAAAAGTTAAAATTATTTACTGCCAATAATATTTTAAAAGTGATTTTTGTTTTTTGTTTTTTTTTTTTTTATGCTAAATCTATACTAGTTTCTTTTCAGATTTCTTGGAGGATTATCCGAGATATTTTTAAAGTTAAGATCAAGAATAAGTGGGTTTGAATGTTTTGAAAGGTAAAAATGAAAGAGTTTGTATGTATACATTGCTACTTTTGAATTTTTAAGTCAGAGTGTGACTCAAATTATAAAATAGCATATTTATGATCATACATACGATTGGAAGATTTATAATATATATATATATATATATATATATATATATATATATTAGATTTCTTTGCCATATTATTAAACATCGTAAAATCATATGGGCTTTATAAGGGTTCTGATTATAGTTGCAGTTTATTTTTAGACTAAATTTGGAGTGCTTTCCTAGTTTGAAGACTTATGTATAAAGTTTAACAGGAACTATTTTTATTTGATATTTTTCACCCAGGTTAAACGTTTATTTAATATCGGATACTAGAAGTCAATGGTTTAGTTTTATTATTAAAAAAAAATTAAAGGTACTAAATTTAGTAGCCAGTCTTACAAAATATGTAGGGCATTGCGAATTTGTATCAGCAGAATCAATGTGGTTAGTTTTAATACTACAGTTTATTGGTTAACAAATTTAAAGGTAAGATTTGTTTTCATATTTTGATTCAAAAACGAGTATAAGTATGTAAAATATTAAAATTTAAAAATGCTTGTAACTCACTTAAAAATTTAAATATAAAAAAACCGACGGTAATATTCTCACCTTTAAGTTTAATAGATACGTTTACTGAAGTATTAAAATTTACAACAAAAAATGTATTCTACTAAATATAAATATTTTCAATGTTGTACGTTTGTAAGACGGATTCAATAATTCAATACATACGGCGCCACAGATTCTATGTAGATTAAATTAAATACGAGAAGATTTTTCATTGCTGATTTTAATATTTTTGTTCGGAATACCGCGGTTTCATATAATTAAATTTTTTTTAGTAGTTGATGAGCAGTTAATTTGACATCATAAGAAATAAAGATAATTTCGTCATTAGAAATTTGACTACCTTTATGTGTGAGGAGAAGTTGGTCGGCGATCTACTGCGTGACATGTATCATATACATAATTAGGCACATGGTAGATGAAATTGAACCTTAGGAGACACAAGCTAGGACAAGAGATATGTTTGAGAGTTCAGAGCCTTACCTTGTTAACATAATGACAATTTTATAAACATAACTGGTATGAGTGGTATAGAACATGTATCTAATAAATTAAAGAAACAGTGGTTATTTGAATATTAAATTCTAATATTGATTATTTACAGATGAAATTGCAATTTTGTTTGTTTTTAATATTACAATTGCAGTTATTTAGGTAATCACTAAAAATATGAAATACAATATCACAATGCATGATTATATTAATAAAATAAAAATAATTAATTATATTTAGTTTTGTGATCGTTAAAATAAACATTAAGAGAAACTTTTATAAAGATTAAATAAAAAATAAAATAATAATTTATACTATTATTATTATGAGTTATGATTGCAGGGAACTTTTTTTTATAATAATGTATGCATAAGAAACATGGAATTTAAACAAATTTAAATAACAAACATTATATTCAATATTTTGTATTTATACTGAAAAAACATATAGTAAATATTATACATTATGTGTATATTGCATATTATTATTATAATATATAATGATAATACTTAAAGTATATAACTTTATGGACTTTTGTAAGATTATTAGTATATAAATGTTTATAGTTTAATGCACATCCCGCTAAGTAAAAAACCTTTTTTTTTTTAATATTTTTATTTTTATTAAAAAATAAAAATATTGAAATGCTTTCGTTTTTTTTTTTTTATCTACTTTTACTCGTGGTTTGATAATATAATAGCTATAATTATTACTAGTGATTATTGTTCCAAAATGAGAAAAAGCTGTCCAAAACGTCTCAAATTTGTTATGGTCTCACATGGACACTGGTCCCAATAAAATTTTTTGGGACGAATTGAGTTCAGGGTTTTATGATTTGAGGCATGTACTAATTGAATCCCATAAAATTTAAAATAAAATACTAATTGAATCTATATTTAAATACTGAGTCCCGTTAAACTTTTAAAAAAAATATATTCTATCTTACTATTTCCGTAGACTCGGGGTCTGTAACGAAAGAATTCTACATGCGTGATTTGAAAAAATTGTTTAACAATGTGTGTGATATATTATGTATAATTCAGTTGTTACTTGTTTAAAATAAATATAAATAGATAATAATTAAATTGAATTTCTTATATTAATAAACATTTATGAGATAAATTTTTATATTGGTATTATATTTTACTCAAAATAATCCAAAGGCTCAATTAGTATATTTTTCGTTTTTCAATCGTAGAATTAATTGAAATATTTTTCGTTTGTACCCGGGACTCCAACAGAATATTATTTTTGTCTTGTTTAGGTATTGGACACAATTAGCATGCATCGTCTTACATTGCAACTAATTTTTACTGAGCGCGAATTGTTTGTATAGTATTTATTAATTATTAAGTACCTATTTATTTTTAAATATTCACAGTATTGCAATATTCAATAAAATTAAAACGTGAGTAGAGTTAAAAAAACGATGAAAAGATTTAGTCATTAGTTTATTTTTAATTTAAACATTTCATAAATAAATAAATATTAAATAAATAATAAATATAATAATGTTTTAATATATTTGTAAGCTTATTATTTGTATATTTATTTATATTGAATAGGGAGTATAATATTGTTATAATATATATGATACAAAATACATGCATAATAGTAAACAAATAATTTTAATTTAGGCACTAATAATATAAATGCATTTTTATTTGAGGTTCATGAAGGCTTATATATTTTTTTAATGCCATTTATACTTGTAAAATAATGTTCATTATACAATTATTCTGTTATTTTTTATATAATATAATGCCGGCTATTCTAGAAAGACCGGCTTTTCTCTCAACCATCACCACTTTTTTTGATATTAAAAGAGCCTTTGACTCTATAAACAATTCCCAATCTTGTAACAGTTGAAACACAACATACTAGTTTATATATAATACATTAATATATATATATATCACCACTTACTCTAGAATTTTATATCTGAGCTTTTTTTTCAATGCTTTTGGATTTTTTTTCCAACAGATTATATTTAACAAAAAGATTAATGTACATTGGTCTGCTTCAATATTGTTTCTTAAGCCCTCTTTAAGATTTTTTATCATTCATTCGTCACTCACTCCCAAACGGCCTAACTACCAATTATCTTTTATATGTCGATGTGACAAGTAAATGTTATCTTTATCTTTATTTTTATTTGTATTTATTTAAAATTTCTAAATAACTGTATTGACATATAAAACGATACATTATAAGCAAACTTTAACTGGCTTGATACAATATTTTGATTTATCATAGCACTAAAATATAATAATTTAGTGTTTTTTTTTTTTTTATCAACAATCATCATTTATTTCATATTATAATATTACTATAAAAAAAAAAAAATAGATAATATTTACACATAAGTTTATAATTACGTGGGAATAGAATCGTGGTATAAATAATTTGACATTTATCTAAATATTTCTAAAATATTATTGTGTGTATAGTTTTTTGAATTACAACAATATAACTAAAATATTTATTTTTTGTTTAAATATTCAATTTAAAGGAATTTTTACTTGATATATCTATAAAAAAACATTGTGTATTTGTATAATTGAGAATTTTTAGGTTTCTGTAAGAAAAACTAAAGAGAAACCTTGTTTTATATTTTTAAGTCATAGCTATTACAGTTGAAAATGTTTAGTAAAATATATTTAACTATAAAATAAATTAAAAATGTTCGTTGTTTTAACAAGTTTTGTCAAAATTTTATCTTCAAACGTTTATAAAAATTCGTGTTTATGCGCTAGCAATATTTTTGAAATAAGAAAAATTTGTTACAGATGATCTTGTATTATATTAAATTTTTAATTTTTGACCATACATACTTTTTTATAGTTTAATTTTATTTTTAAACTAATAAAAATATAATATTACTAGCTCAAAGTAAGAAAGATAATAATAATTTATAGAAACAACATCTATCCTACTCTTATTTTTAATTTGTATGGTAAGCTATTCAATTGGTTATGCTTAAAGTATCTATAAATTTAACTGTATTTGTACTAAGTTAACAACTTTCATGCATGCTTACAATGCTAAGTTAAAACGATGTGATAATATAGCCTTTACTTAGTCGTTCAAAACTAGCATTCGGTGAAGCGCGAACGTGACCAATTGTTGTCAGTTGAGTAGAATAACTTAACTTGAATATATTATACCACTGAAATCACTAGGTAAACTGATTTACGTGAACTTGGCAGTATTTTTATAGTTCAACACATGAAAGACTTACATTTTGTTGATTGAGGGGAGTAGGAAGGAGTTGGAATAGTGACATATATATATATAATAAACATATTAAGCTTTTATATATATAAATATATGATTGCTATTGAGAAACAAACGGATTCACAATTCAATTCCTAATTGTGAAAAGCATACATGTCAAAGACTTTTAAGTGCAATTTTATAGTGCATAGCTCGAGTGATATGAGCTGATCACCACGAATCAGGCACTAAGGTCAAAACAGAAGGTTCAAGCAAGAATGACGGCGATCGATTCTAATTAAGCTAAAAACGGTTCTGAATACTGACAAAGGACAAATGACATCATCGAACAATCATTGATGTACCAAACATGAATTGTTGTATTACTTTACTTTATATTTCGTATTTTGTCATACCTCAGTTATACATTTATAATCATTATACTGTCCACATAAAAGTGAACAGTATTTTAATATAAAGTAATACTATTATGCCTATAAAGAAAAAATAATGATTATATTATAACATTCACATCATTTCCGTGAAGTTGCCCTCCCAACCTTGTCTAATCGATTCAAAAAGAATATTTTTATTTTTCGAATTAATCGGATGAAGTCGGGGGGATTGCATCGAGTTGCCCCTCCCCGTAATGCTTGTTAACTTGTAGTATTTTAATGACTTATTTGCAAATTCTAAAAGTAAATTTTCAATTATTTACATTTAGTATGCAAAACATTGTTATACTTTGGAATCGATCCGACAAAGTCAAATGCCCCAACCAACATAAATAACATAATAATTAATATGTCTATTTTATTGAAAAGCAGAAAAAAAGTAGGTAGTCATCATTAATTAGGTCATTGCAATGAATGTGTAAATTTGAAATTCAACTATAAATCATTGCATACGATTCTATGCGGAGACGGTCTGTAAGTCTATTATTATATTAAAATATTGCTATTAATTATGATTAATAGTTAACAGTATGATTGATAGTTATTTATTTCACTGTTATTATAATAATATAAGAAAATCGTTTTGATGAAAAAACGTCATTATACCCGTGAATATTCTGTTCGTAAAAGTTTAAAACTTCAGACGCATATGAAAAATACTTGAGGATAATAGTAACATTTCATCCCCGAAGGCGAAACATATTTAGACTTTGGCCTATTTGGAAGACTGTGTAAGAACAAAGCAAATAGTGCGAGCCATCTGCAGTAAATGTTGAGTTATTGCAGATGTATCGACCGAAGACATTAAATTTCCCATAAAAACAAACACTACAGATAGTACGGCTACAGCCGAGTTCCAGACAGATATACAACACCCGTCCACGAATAGCAATGTTGTGGTTGGTACTAAAAACGACAAACTAGTTAGGCCAGATATACTTAAAAATATTCTCGCGGAGTCAGCCAGACTCGAGATTTTGAACAAACTGGCCAACTTCTTTCGATAGGCAACAGTGAGGCGGTCTTTAAACGTTATGATGCCAACGTTTTTTTTTTTTATCGACGGTAAAAATTATTTCGACTATCAACGCTGTTATTGAGGTGCGCTGCTAGAAAATCCCCTCAAATAGTGCGGGCCGTCTGTCAAAATCGATTGATTGCTCATCAATCGAACGAAAACATTAAATTTCCCGTAAAAACAAATACCACATATTGTGACAGTACGAGTACAGTTGAGTTTCAGACAGATTTTAAGACAAGATACAAGTGCTGCATTTTGCAAGATTGAAGGCAGCATCGGCGGTCAAGCAAGCGTTGTTGGACCAGAACGCTTGCCACGCGTTCGTCGAAGGATGCTCCTGTCGGTCCTGAGTAGACAACTCCTCAGGGTCGGCAGGAGGCAGTGCTTCTGGTGTAAGACCGCGGAAGACTGACGACTGACAAGAATCTGTGTTTAGAGATTAAATTATATGTATTAAGTACAATTGATAAATTGTTCAATATTTATGTTATAAAAATAAAAAAAAAACTTGTTTATTCAATTTGAGCATTACGCGTTTGGAGGAATCACCTAAACTACTTTCGACATTTTGATGTCCAAATTTTAACTTAAAATGTCTATAAAAAAAATATTTTTTTGATTTTTTGGTTACACTATAAATTACTTACGAATAACCTTGTTTTAAGTTTTCAATCTTTGCTATAAAAACTGAACATTTTATAAATTTTTAACTACAAAACAATTTGCAAATATTCGATGATGAATTTTGGTCAAAATTTTAAGTTTAAATGCTTATAAACAAAAATTGTGTCTACTATTTTTAATATTTTTAATTTGTTATTTTAACAACTTACGAGGAATTTTTTTGGTATATAGAAAATAATAATCTAAACATTTTGTGAAAATTTCAAACGTCTTCAGTTATTCCTTATTCAATAACATCAAAATAAGAAAATCATTCCTGAATAATACCAGTGAATATCCAATGTCTAATTTCAAACGTTCATAAAAAATTATTTTCTGATTTCTAACCAGAATATCTGGTATTTTTTTTTTTTTTTTTAAGGTAAAAAAACTTATAGAAAATTTGGTGTTGAGTTTTAAAATTTAAAAAGAAAATTTTTATTAATTTCGTAATTAAAAATAACTGCAAATTTTCGTGATTTTTACATATTTTGTCGAAATTTTAACTTTAGACACTTATAAAAATTTATTGGACACTTACGCTTAATTTTTTTTTAATTTTTATTTACAACAAATTATGAAAAACCTTGTATTAAATTTTCAAGTTTTTTGACCGATTGAAATTGTTTTTTATCAATAATAAAAAAATCCAAAAATGTATTATACTTATAAATAGATCAAAAAAAGTGAAAATAAATCAACAGTTTTATTGTTCATAGAAATTGCTTATATAAACATTTTGTAATAATTTCATATATCTACTGTTATTGTTTTTGGTGATACACCAAAAAACAAAATCAATGTTGTTAAAATTGGCTTCACGTAAAAATTGCCATTTTTTCCTTAATTATTTTGTTGTTTTTCCCAATGAGTTTAAAACCTATTGGAAATTTTTTACTTTTGACCCCCCTAAAGTACTAATTAGATTCACTTTTCTATCAGAAAAAATGCTGATGAAGAAAATCGGAGTACTTTTACTGTTTTAAAACGTGATGATAGATACAAAAAACACACACACACACATCATCGTGTAGATCAATACTTTTCTCGCTCCGTTCAGAATCTAAAATACAAAATAAATAAACGTAAAATTGTTTATAATTCTATCAAATACATAATTGTCACAGCTACTTCAAAAAATTCGAATTAACTTGTACCATGCCACAGAAAATATATTTAAAATATAAATATTTATAGGAATAAAATATTTAAAAATATATGCTGTTGTTGATTAAATCATAAATGAGTACGTGCTATTTTCCGCCAAAAGATAATACAAACGTTGATCTATTCGAAAAGAACAATTATATAATAAAGTTAGACAATTTCAATAATCACAGGTGGAAAATCATATATGTGTTTGAGTTTATTTAGGTATTGAGATTAATAAACAAACGTGTCGTGGAACATAGAATGTATACAGTTGATTTAAATATTATTAAATTTTACTTCACTATGCGTATTATGCGCCCTATTATTGATTGCAATACGTATGCAAACAATTAACAATCGCATAGTGAATCAAACATTCAACTATTCCGTTACATCCAAAACTATTTTTTCAATATAAGTACATAACATACGATCTCATATATATTTTGCATTTCCATAGAAAATATGTATACATATTGTGTGTTAGCGATCCTATACAAGTATATAACATATTAAAATAATGTTTAGTTCGGATTGAATTCCTAGTACGATTAGATTAATCAAATGAATATAATTATTAACTGCTCGTATTAACTATATAGATATATTTTTTATTTGATCTTGAACTTTAACAAAAATTATATGATTAACTTAATTTAGAATAAAGAGTTACATTATATTATATAAAATTTACATTACAATTTATAAATAGTTTAATTTTAAGTAGGTAAATAATTTTTTTTTCTAAAATAAAATATTTAATATTTTTCGGATTTAAAAAAAAAATTAATAATTTGTATAGATACAAAATTTAATTCATAAACTAAATTGTTATCCCTTACGTATAAAATTAAGGAAGAAAAAAACACCCCGTCAATAAGTGAATGGTTATGAATTTGAACTTATGTGTGTTTATGTATATGTAAATTATTAAAATTTATAAATATTTAAAAATCGTTTAAAAATTAAAATACTGTAAAAACCAACGAGAGAATATATTAAATATATATAAGATATTTTTTTATCTTTAAATATTATATTTGGTTAAATTATTCTAAATAAAATTTAACAACACAAAATTAGAACAATCTCTGAAAGCATATTTTCTATGTTCTCCGTTAGTAATATTAAAATAAAAACGGGTATAATGTCATTTTAAAAATGAATATAAACGATACACTACAATTAAATCGATTATCGATGGTGATTAAATTATACTAAATTGATTAAGTTCAATTGTACACAGTCTTTACATTAATTTCTTTATTAATTGTACATACTGTAAGCCTGAAGTAGCTTTTAAATTATACAATATAACATTGTTACATTATACCGGTTTTATGGCAGTGTGAAAATGTTTTCACGGTTAATAAGATAATTGTAAACTACATAATACAATATTATAGTATACGTGCCAAAGTGAAATACTTAGATCACTATAATAACAAAATTAAAAAAAAAAATCTATCTGCGATATTATTTTCTATGTAAATGCAATCTATCTAATATTAATTTGTTCAATTTAGATAACTTCTATAAAATAATGCAGTCTGATTGACCTTTTCAATTCTGATCGTAGAAGTTGTTAACTTTCAAAAATTGTCTTATATACAGTTTCTACAGTAGTAACCTTAATAATTTACTCAAATAATTCCATATAATAAAATTCATTAAAATCATAATATAACTCACCAACATTCAAGTATAAAATGTAAAAACACATCAAGTTGTTTTTAATGACTAGATACTTGGAATCTTGAATATAGAAAAAAATGTCGTAGTTTAAATCTCTAAGATACAAATAAAACATTACACACCATCTGTTCTAACACTGTTAATGTTTTTTTTTTATTTTTTTTTTTTAATTCATCTATATTTCTAGGAAAAATTGTGTGATGAATAAAAAAAAATAGTTATGATTTATGGTAATAAATAATAATATTCTATAAAGTTATTTATTTCTACGCGTTGCTACGTAGTACGTTTTTAAAATGATATAATGTGTATATATATATATATATATTGTATTATTATTAACAGTCAATATGTATACAATTAAATAGTAAAGGTATTATTAATTATAATGTATTAAAATGTAATCATCGTATATTTTTATTTCAAGCAGAATATACAATGTTGTTCAGGTTTACGCCAATGTAAATAACCATAAAATCTGTGCTACGTGGTCATAAAAAGAAAAAAAAACAAAGAAAGAAAAAATCAGACGGTAACATTAGTGTAACGCGGAGTTAACTTGTCGGCAGTGGAAGTTTTGTCTGCCGACGTCAACAAGTATCTACTCGCGTAACAATTATACAATAATACCTCCATATAACCAACAATGAGTTAAATGTTTAATTGAAAATTATATGAATATAAGATTTCAATGAAAACGATTTCAATATTGTCTACATGACGTGAGCATATACTCCGTAATTTATTCTTTTCGACCTACACACATGACAGCTTCGTTACGAAAAACCAACGACACTAGTATATAAATTATAGTGATACGAGGCCATATATCTGATATTACTACTATATAAATTATTTTGTTATATATATATATATATAACACGGTAAGCTAGTAAATTTGTAATCACTTGCTGTCGTCTTCTATCAAAAGCTTTATGTGTGATGCAGTTTCCTACCGAGATTTTGTGTCTGCGGACACGTGACTAAAATTACAATACATTAAGTATGCTCGAACAACGCGCGTAATACTCCAATAATTAAACAATATGTTATAGTAGAATAATATCCAATAATAAACACTATTGTGTGAAGGTAAATTGCGTTATATGTTTTATCCACAGGATGTACTAGTATGTATGGTGGATATTGGGTACCTATGTATTTTATACGATTTTGAAACATGTATTTTTTTTTAAATTTATAGCTGACATTTATATCATAGATGGTAAGTACAATATATTGAAAAATAACACATCCAAAAAAAAAAAAAAAAACTGTTAGAGTCGAAAAATATATAATAATACTGATTGTGAACTCGAATACTACTGCTGATGTTATCAAAATAATATTATTTCAATTATTATACATCAATTTAATAAGATTATTAATATATAATATAGTATTATCATGTTGCAATGTTGCCTTTCGTCTATAATCTGTAAAGTAAATTCATATCAGCCTCAACCAACAGTTATGGACTTGTTACTCTATGACTACGATATTTGTATTATAATTGAATATTATAGGTAGATGATAAAATTAAATATTTAGACTGGCCTAATGCATGGTACACCGATTACCATTGGTCATTTTTGATTAAACCGTTTTATTAATTCTCTAAGGTCTGATTGTACACTTGGTCAATATCAAACCGCCTTCGGTGGAATATTTATTATGTATCTACACATATATTATATGTGTTATATGTATATATGACCAAGTAATTAAAGGAGTGAGGATTTTTTTTATAAAAAAATAATAACGCTGAAATATGATTCCTGTTTTATTTGGATCCAATTTAGCTTTCATAATCATTTTACTGATTTTATTATTTATTTTTTTAACGGGTTAGGACCTTGAGCCACTAGCTGTATGGCTACACTACACAAGTACACAATCATACTCTAAGTATTGGACGGATAAGAGAATTATATATAAAACATTAATAGACATTTTAAGTTGAAATTCTTTTGCTAACCATGTAACAAAACCTAGTATTTTAAATTTTTAAATGCCTTGTAGGACACACATTCTTTGTGTGAACTAGAATTAAGGTTTTGACTTAACTGAAAGTCAAAATTCGTAATATATTTAAATACATGTGGCATATTGTTTTTATCAAGGCAGTAAGAAAATACTGTTTGCATCCTATAGCAAATATAAAAATCTTATACTTGGACAGATTTAACGATAAACACAATGCATTAAACCACTAAAAGACACAATAGAAGTCAGCTTGTAGCAATTGGTAATCATAAAAAGAGCGTACTCGCATATAAAGTTTGATACCATCAGAAAAACAAAAAATGCGTAAGCGACGCTAAACTCCCGACGTAGCTATAAATATGTTAGACTTAATTCCAAACACTTTAACCTGTTGATTCTTGTTATTAAATGAATATTTAAACCACGATAGAAATGGTTTTTCAAATCCAGATTCCTTAAGCACACGAATAAGGACTGACCAAATCGTATTTCATATTTAATAAAGATGCCTGTTCGCACTTTTACAATTCCATGAGTACGCAATATTAAAAATGTCGACAAGTGGATGTATATTATATAAATATCTGCTGTACAGATATCAAGTGGGTCACTTTCATGGATGTGCTAAATTTGTATTCAATTATATAAATTATTGTATACGAAAAACGATTCTGAGTGAAGACGGTCTGTGAGCGTACATAACTAAGTGTATTCTATGATATTATTACTATTAAAATAATTCATTTTTCTATTAATAGTACAATATACTCGTATTAAATACATTTTTGGAGAAAAAATTGCATTTACAAATGTCATTGAGTGTATTAAATATAATAATATACTTTAAAAGATTCAAGCACCCATAAAAAATATTTTAAAATTACAACGAAATAACTAACGTCATTAATCTTTATTTATATATCTAATTTTGTCCAAATTTGAACTTAAAATGTCTATAAAAAATTATTTTATTGATTTTTTAGTTACACTATTAAATATTTATGAAAGTTTTATATTTTTAATCTTTAGTTTAAAAAACTGAACATTTTATAAATTTTTAATTACAAAACAATTTGTAAATGTCCGATGATGAATTTCGATCAACATTTGAAGTTTAAATGCTTATAAAAAAAATTGTGCATATATATTTTTAATATTTTTGATTTGCTATATAAAAATTTATGAGAAATCTTATATTAAATTTCAAGATATTTTGACTCAACGAAAATGTCTTTATCGATATTTAAAAAAAAAAAAATTAAAAAAAACCAAAAATTTTTTAAGACTACAATTACCGCAAAAATTCTCAAAATATTTTTTGTATAGAAAATGATTATCTAAACATTTTATGAAAATTTCAAACATCTTCAATTATTCCTTTTTAAATTATAACAAAATAAGAAAATCGTTCTCGGAGAAAACTGGTGAATATCCAATGTCTAATTTCAAACGCTTATAAAAAATTAGTTCAAATTATCAATTAATATTTCTTTTTTAGAAAGGTAGAAAAACGTATATAGAATTTTGTATTGAATTTTAAAACTTTAGATTTAAATAGAAAATTTTTTATGAATTTTCTAATTTAAAAAATGCAAAATTTTGTGTTTTTTACGTATTTTCTTGAAATTTTAACTATAGCTGCTTATAAAAACTATTAAAGACTTACGCTCAACTTTTTTTTTAATTTTCACTTACAATAAGTTTTGAAGAACATTGTATTACATTTTTAAGTTTTTAACAGAAAAAAAAAATTATATTAACAATTATAAAAAAAAAAATTAATTAAACTCGAACATTTATTATAGTTATAAATAGCCCAAAAAAAGTCAAAATATTTTGAAATTTTTATGGTGTATAAAAATTTTTTATATAAACATTCGGTTAAAATTTCATGTATCTACGTTTATTATTTATTTTGTTACACCAATAATAAAAATCGATTTTGTCAAAATTTTGCATCGCTAAATAATTTTCGGTTTTCCACAATTTTTTTTTTTATTTTTCAAACGCGTTTAAAAACTATTGGGAATTTTGTACCCTTTTTAATCCACTCAAAGTACCAATTAAATCTAATTTCCTATCAAAAAAGGTGTTGATGAAGAAAATCAGAGCATTTTTACTGCCCTATAACAGACACAAAAATAAAAACACAACATTGTAAAATCAATACATTCATCGCTCCACTCAGAATTTAAAATACACGTTTTTTCAATAATTCTACAAAACTATAATAATAACA
This sequence comes from Pentalonia nigronervosa, assembly GCA_014851325.1. Classification (NCBI taxonomy): domain Eukaryota; kingdom Metazoa; phylum Arthropoda; class Insecta; order Hemiptera; family Aphididae; genus Pentalonia; species Pentalonia nigronervosa. The sequence continues at coordinate 70,714 of JACXSJ010000821.1, read as the reverse complement.
TCTAGTTAAAACATGGTTTAATAAGAAGGGCGAGCTGCAGCGACCCTTGCATATTACTGTGTTATATTTTGTTTCTACGCATTTTAATTACATTCGCACAAATAATTGTTTTCTGGCGTGAATGCTTAGCGTTAGGCAAAGCCACCACCAATGTCCAGTTTCATTGATATTAACATTGGTGATTGCCATCACTGTATTTATGAATTTTCAAGTGTATTATATTAAATTTATTGTGATTATAAAATTGTATTATTTCTACTTGAAATATATGCAGTTCGAAGAAAAATATCTGTGATTTCATGAATTAACTCATTTGAGTTTTTGCTTCATACTAGTACAATAATTAATATTTGTTTTAAATCTTTTAAATTTTCAAGTATTTTGACCAAACAAAAAATGTTCATTGACAATTATAATAATAAAAAAAAATTTCCAAAAATTTCTTATGTTTATAAATAGCTTAAAAAGAGTCAAAATATATTGATAATTTTATGGTAAAAAGAATTCCGTTTTTCCTTAATTTTTTTTGTTTTTATTTTTTCAACAACTACAGCAGATTTACTGCTGTCACCAAGCATGCTCATAATTTTATTTCTTTGATAATACAGATAATCAAATTCTGATTACTTATTGTCTTTCAAATTCTTGAGATTTTTAGTACTATTTAAGAAGTGTCTTGTTGAGGTACAAATTTCTGTTTTAAAAATGAGAACTTTACCTTTTTACAGTCAATTATTCAACGAATAATTTTTCTGAGCATGCCTTTTAAATCATACTGTATAAAACTATACAATATACAATATTATGTTATTAATTATTATATTCCAGATTTCCAGAGGTTTATATAAACGTTAATTCATTAATTAGGAAACATTATATATTTATAGAATAAAAGGTTTAGTAATGCTTTTATTTCTGTATTCCATATCAAAACACCATGCCACCGAAATGTTTATACATAATACTGGAAACACATATATTTATCTGATTACTAATAATTCAACTTAGTGAACATTTCCTGTCTTCGTGATTTTTTGGGTCCGACACCAACGGAAATAATCATTAAATTCCTTTACGCCGTCCGAGTTGTATATCCTTTCAGACCACACGCGTATTGATTTAACTGTTTTCAAAGTTCCCTCTTGTTTTCAAATAAACATTTTTGGCTATGCGTGTACAAATGCTTTAACATCGTTCGAGCGATTTCGATCACACCGATTTTCCACATTACTTTTTATATAAAGGTTTGTAGTATTCGCCTTGGGCGGAATCGCCACTCTTACACGGACCAATGATTTGGTCATCTACCTCGCCACGCGAAAACATTTGATTATTATTATAGTTGGAGAGTTTCCAGAAAAGAAAAACGGTTAGGCTCACGAATAAAGGTTTTATGTATATGTTGGCATCGTCCTACCCCTATTGTGATTTCATCAACCCGACACTACGTATTAGCTGTGGCCTATATTGTGTTTGCTTTCAGCAAACGATAGGATTGACGCTCAACGGAGTCGAGTTATTTTCTGAATCCCATCCTTGGTGTGAAAGGATTATTATATTACATCATCATACATTTACAAAGCATCGTTTTTGTACATCGATATTCGATTTCCAAACGTGATCACGCGTTATTTCTAATATAGTAATATACCTATCGATTTCAATTCACAGATCAAACTTCTTTAACACGGGATGTATATCCTTAACCCTAAGGATTATGATGTTTAACAAATAATCATTGCTAGTTGTTTTTTGAGTTTTCGCCAAAAACACCGTCCGATGGATACATCTATTAAATTGTATTCACGATAACGTAGACTTCATCAAAATTCTAAGAAAAGTATTATCTTTTTATAATATTATATTCTGTTTCATCAATGTCAATCACTATTGGAGCATTTAGATTCAAAAATATTGATTATATAAACATTATAATCGTTATAAAAATCCGTTTGGAATATTGTAAATATATAGGTAGGTACTTGGAAATAGAATATACATGATTTAGTGTTTTGTCCTGTAGTTCTTTATACCTATTTTTCTTACAATTATATACTATTCGGAATTATTTCGAATGCAAATTATGTTTAATGTTAGTATAAATCTACAAAGCTAGAACAAAAATAAAGGAGAACAGAGGTAGCATACAATTTATAGAAGGTTACGACTACATATATCATTATGATTATTTTTAGAATACAGTGTCAAAATATTTTTTTTGATTATACCTTCTCTTGTAACTTGTAAAAAGTTAAATATTATTAAAGTAGGTACTAAGTAAAGAAATTCGTTTTGAACATTTTAATTTTGCATTTTACCGTAAGTAATTTAAATAAAAATTATTAAATTTAAATTATATGTTAAATAACATTAGTGTTGTAAAAGATACTTTTAAAAAGTAGAGAGGAATACTTACAAAAATATTTTTTTTTTATTAAAATTAATTGAAAATAAAATTTTATTGCATAATCTTGTTATGCATTTATTTTTTTGAGGATTTCATACCTCATCTTTAGATGAAACTATGAAATTTCTTCTATACATTTGTGTATTTATTATTACCTATAAAGTTCGATTAAGTGTAATTCACACACAAAAAATATATTTCGATTGTACGAAAAATCATTAAAATTTAGAAATATTTATCTCTATAAATGTATTTCCGATTTTACTATAAATTGTATGATCGCATGAGTGATGATATAGGTTTCTAGATTTTATATTATTCAACTATAAAATAATGAATTCAATTTAAAATAGACTTAAATAGTAATTATAAAAAGTATTTAATTTTAAATAGGTACAGATTATTTCTTATGATATTTCAAGTACTTTTTTAAAAGTATTTGAACAAAGATAATATTATATATACATTTTTATAATGTCTGAATAGGTACTCTATTTGAAAATATTTAGGTACTCAAGACTATATAACTTTCAAATATTTACATAAATAATATAATATATTTATCGATGAAGCCTTTTTTATGCAGAAAATGTCTTCGTGCATAACAAACAACACAACTGTTATCTAGTTTAATAATTTAAAATACTATCGTGCATGTTACTGCAATACCTACTTTAATATTTTGTATTAAAGTTTAGATGGTTTTTCTAAAACAAGTGTTTAACATAATCAGCTTTCGGTCACTACCACTACTCTACTTTAAGAATGCGACTGTAGAATTCTTTCAGTTTAAACCTGACAGCTATTATTATTGTTTATATTAAACGTCCGTTTCCTTTTTTCACGACAACTGCACTGAATAATATTTAAAATAAGAATTTTTTGAACTATTTATTTTTAATTGTTTTTAGAATAATAATATTTAATATGTATAAATTTGTTAAAGTGACTTTGGTGAATAGTAGTTATCAAGTATACCTCGTCATTAAGTATAGGTATCTGTAACGGATTTGTTAAATTTTAATTCAATGAAAACAATATAGTTATAACCAATCAAATTTGATGTTATTTACATAGAAAAAAGAAAATATTACTTAGAACTATAAAATATATATTGTATAGCCAATAAAAGATGTATCAAAATAATTATTTCAACCCGGGTGAATCCTACTGTGGTACAAATCAGTAAATAAGTTATGTGAAAACAGAACTCAAAACATAAATAAATTTAATAATTTTGTAAATAGGAATTTAATTATAAAATATCGTTAAAAAAACTATGTAAAAAATATGTTTTATATAATATTGGAAATAATTATACTTACCACTGATTTAAATTAAAAAAATTGAATTAACTAGTATCTACTGGAAGAATTCCGTTTGGCATACACAGTTATTTATATTATTATGGTTGAAGCAATTTAAATATGAAAATTTTGAAAAAAGTTATTTCGTTTCGGATTAATTTACTCAAAAAAAAAATATAAATATTAAAAAAAAAAAAATTGTAAATAAAAACTACTTGATTTAAATAAACGTTTTTACTATCAACATATTTTTATAAAATACATTTAAAAATTGTCTATTTTAAATAAAAAAAAATTAGTAAAATTGATATTTTATTATTTTGAGTATGAAAAAATATATTTTATTTGTCAGGTCATTCTGTTACACCTTGTATATTATTGCATTCGTACATGTCACTTACATAATATCGAAACGTAAAATAATATCTTATTGATTTTATAAAAAGAATAAAAATGTTTCTTTTGTTATTTTCTTTTTGTATTTACAGTTTGTAAGTTACAACGCAGCTGATATTTTTTGTTTTTTTTTTTAAAAATAAATTATCATAATTTTTATTTAAGTCACGTCCGGTTACTCTCGAGGGATTCATATCAGATAGTATCGGGTACTGCAAACAGCTGCAGTGTGCGAGCTAGCAGTGCCCTCGTTCTTTTAAACAATCACTGCTGCAATGTCCTGAGCCCATTGAAGGTCTTACGTTTTGATTATACAATACGATTATATTATTATATAAATACCTAATATAATTGATATATATATAATATTATTATACTCATTTACTATTCATAATATTCAGAAGAATATTCTATTCGTTTGGATAAGCGTATCTAGCGTATCTAACGTATGATTAATGTATATACCTAGGTATTATATATTGCACATCTTTTGCAGTTTATCCATTATTATTATATGAAATTAATGAGTTCAAGTTATTCCATGTCATAATATTAAATAAAAAAACACTCAACTGTAAAATAAATGCAAGTCAATGGCAGTAATATTGAACATTCCTTAAAAATATATTGTTATGTGTGCAAATGAAATCTGTGATAATCATCAACAAACGATTAATATATTATGAATCTAGAATTTGGTTATTTTCATTTCAAACAAAACAAATGTACGGATTTTTTCAAAACGGATTGACTTTAAATGTAACTGATAATATTTTAAAAACGAACACGACTTCAAAAATAAAATAGATGTTTAACGTATAAACTATGTGCCTACAATAATTTTAAATCAATAAAAAACACATATGAAACATTTGAATTACTGATTTTATTAAAGAAAGGAAAAATATATTTGCACACAAATAAACATATTATTACTAAAGAACAATATTGATTGAGAAAAAATATTTTTTTTCATTGAAAAGCCGTAGATACAATACATATTAATTTATTAAGAACAAATTGTTTTTTTTTTAACTGATAAGTTTTAAGTTTTAAAAAGATTGATTTAAATGTCAGAATTCATTTTTATTTTTTAAATATTCGATTCTTCGAAATAAAGTAAAATATAATTTTTTAAGTACATTATATTATACTTACAAAATATAGTAAATAGTTTGATTTAAAATGCTACAAGACAGTATCAATAACGATCATTTTAGAGGTTTCGTCAAAGTTGTTCATATCCTTATCATAATAAGTATACTGATCAGAAATTATCCTTTGATTGAAAAGAAAAGTAACTTTTCCGATAGCATGGGTTCAAAATATACTTGACGTTTAATAAAGTGTGCTTAATAAGATGTATATACATGAAAAAGAAATGGTTTAGTTGTATATTATATTCCTCATTTATTAAATGAGGGATTAAAATTCTAAGAACGTATTTTTGACAGTATAATGCTTATTCAGTCACGTAGTGTAAATTACATTACCTTATTCAAATAACTCATTTATTTGGAATTTACATTTACAGCACAATTTTTTATTTATCATCTATTGTTATTTCTTACGCACACAAAACCATCTCATTTGTTATAGTGTATTTTGATCGATCGCTTAACATACATATGTAATTTTATTTATCTTATGACTTATGTGTACAATACACAAATATTTTTACAGTTTAATACATGTCCTATGTGGCAGAAAATTACTTTTGAATAAAGTCAAGCTTATATATGATTGTATTTTTTATTTTTAGTATGTAGATATATGGTTAAAGAAACAAAAACATACAAAATAAATACATAAATATTACCTTTGTTTAAATTAATTATATTGTTATGAGAACAATACAAAATTGTATATATATATATATATATAGGTTAATATATATCATACATAATCCCTATCCAAAAATTTGACTCATCTCTAAAACTGTACCTATTTTAGAATAATTGTAGTCCACCATTATTTAATTTATAAATAATCTTATAAAATAGTATCCTAACTAATTAAAAAAATCACTAGTTTTCTAATTAACCTAATATGAGAGTAACTGATAAAATTTATGTAGTTTCAATTATACTCCGTCAAATTTAAGTACTCAAAATATAAACCTGCAAAATAAAACAAAACCAGTGCTCATTCAAAAAAATGATATAGATTAATTGGTAAATAAAATATACAATAGTGAAATTAATAAATCATCAGTGTATCATGATTTTAGATACTATAGCATATTGTACTAATAAAAATCTTATTTTTGGGAAATAGGTATTAAAAATAACGAAAAATGTACAGTATAGTACATCGTCGAAAATGATAAAATTCAAATATTTTACACTATATTTACTTAAAATCTATGAATGAAAACTGACAAAACTTTTGACGATAATAATTAAACTGTACTTGATTTTATAATATATTAAATAATCTATATAATTACCGTCCAATACAACTACATGCCAGTAAATCATACTCATAACTGATTACAGTTATAACAATTTATGTTAAATATCGCAATGTACCGACATTCAAACGAGAGGAGGAATGACTACAACTATACGAATACTTACAACACGCATATCATAATATAATATTTTATGATACAAATGTAATTTTGTATAATGCACGGGCAGACATATCGGACAAAAACAAAATATGTTGACCTCAAGCTCGAGGGTTCGATCAAACTGCAATTTCTCGTAGACAATTATTACAGTATGGCGAAAAATATTTTATACACAGACTCGTCTGAAACCCCGGAACGGCCGTACACCTAATGGGTTTATAGTTTTATCGAAAGCGAAAGAATGCTTTCAAACTTTCGGTATATACGCGGTGCTACATTATACAGTAGGTACCAATATATATATATTCCATAATATCATTAGTCGTAGCCAAGCGGTCGTAGAAAAGTTGCCTTATACGCCAGAAAACGCAACCGCCATAATTTAATATGTATAATATTGTCCTCCATCGAAAATCTTCGATCAAATGTTATTATATTGATGTATTATTTTTATATACGATACGTTAGAGAAACGACATAAAATCAGACTTGAAAAACTCGAATTACTGCAAAATGTTGGTTCTACACAAGTGGACAGATATACGAGAATTCGGCGAATAATATATAAATATATATATATATACCTACCTTCCTATTATTATATGGTTATCCAGCCCGATACAGCACACATTTTTTTTTTTTTTTTGTAATACAAATTACGTAGACAATTTCTTCAAAAATACCTCGTTAATGAAATCGTTTAGTTTTCTTCCCTTTATTATTATTTTATGTCTGTTTGAGATTACGGTAACTTCAAAAACAAACGTGGTTGGGTAAAATGGTCCAACCATTTTGTAATAAATTATAAAGAGAATATAATTTATTATGTCGTAAGAAATGATATTCAAAATTTAAAAACCAACTGTAAAATGTACACACTTTTTATGCATGTTATCATTGGATAAAATTGTATTTTGATAAAATTGAATGATTTTTAGAGTGACGTCAGACTCAATTTGTACATACGACGAGGTTGATATTAAACTACTGCCATGACCGGTAAGTGCAGTCAATCTAAAATTCAAGCATCTTTGTGCTATTAGTGGGAATATTCAGAAAATTCAGTTATATGTTATGTTCTTTTTGTATGTTTATATTTTAGATTCTGAACAAAATGAATTTATTGGTTTTTATAAATTATGAGTTTTTAGTGCCTGAAGATAGTTTTTATTTATTTGTATGAGAAAAAACACTACATTCTTTAACTTTGAAGGAGATTTCTTATAACAAATTTGATCTAGTTTGTACTTTTTTTTAGAAAGGGAGGCGATGGTGCCAAAATAAAAAAATTTTTTAAAAATAAGTGCGGATGAAATTAATTTTGATCAAAAATAGAAAATGTTACGCATGGTTTCTCTTAAGTTTCTTTTAGAAGAATTAAAATAAAAAGTTTAGTGTAAAATCACCTTTTTATGATCATTTAAATTTAAATTTTTAATTAAATTCATTCGCAAATTATTTTGTAGATAAATAGGCTGATAGAAAATCTTAACTCAGAATCGTTTTTAATTGCATACAAAAATTTATTCTTGAATTCAAATTTCACATCTATTACAATTGCCCTACTGAGTGACGAGGTATATTCGATTCCTACTATACAGCAGAGCGACTTCTTAGGTTTTTTTTATTTAGATCACATCATTAAAATAATATATCCAAAAAAAAATTACAAACAATTTCTTCGTTTGGGCAGCAATAGAACCATTGAATAATTTGTATTAAATAAAACATTTAGGTCATAAACTCATTTTTAGCTATTTATCAAATGGTTCGATTATTGAACCATTTATATAAATTAATTATTAATGCGAACATTGAACGGTTGTAGGTTTTAATACATATGACTAAACCAATTAATTTTTATACGTACATACAATGTCAACACGTATTATTATATGCTATGTACATAGGTTGATCACTAAGCATACACTATAATTTGAATTATCCATTTCGTTTTATTTTTCCTTTGTATTGAATATATTCCTTGAAACATTAAAAAATGTATGGTTTTCTAAGTGTGCTATTTGAATAGACTAAAAATTATTGATATTTATTCCAATATAAATATTACGTAACTCGGGAATCTTATAAATATTCTCAACAATAATATTAATGTGTACGTTTAAAAAAACGGCTCTACAAAAACGGAGGGCTAAGTTAATACATCTTACATAAAGCTAATATATAACATCAGTGTGAGGATGTAAAAGCCCAACACAAAAGTCTACAACGACTCAGGTGTATGCAACAATTGGTAAAATAGCAGTGACTATGGTAATAATTACGTAGTTAATTAAATGTTTACATGGAATTGATTTATATATTTGTCAGTAGAGTTAAGTGCCTATCTATTGTTAATTTATGTATAATAATATCACATATTCACACCATTATACCTGTATAAGATATTACTCTTTTAATTAACATCACATTGATGTAAACACTACACATATTAGCTACGCATAATATAAATGTCATCACAATACATTCCTTTGACGTCAATGTAAATCAAATACGAGTACATGACGTATTTTGTATGTATAATATAATATACAATTTATACATATTATGCACAACAAATAAAATGTCTTTCTCGAGATGCGATTTATGATTATTCAGACGCATGTCGTGAGGGGGCACTTTGTATATTCTTTATATTATTGTATACATACGCATATTGTATATATATATAAGCTTTTAAGAGCTCTGCAGACAGGCTATTTTAATACTTAGACGTGCATGTACAAGGGTCCGTATTTAATGCCGTATATAAAACTTTTAATATTGTATGTTGGGGCATTGGAGGTAATCGTTTTAATAATTTCAAAAAACTTTTTTTTTTAATCCCGAGTTAGGCGCATTTTTCATCTTCGCGAGATTTTTTCGTGCAATATTATTTCCATCCCGTCATATAGAGATGCGCGTATGACTTTTATATTGAATTATATAATATTATAAAATCAATAATCGTTTGTTTTTAAGCGTTTGACGTACGTCTGCAATAACGGAGGACGAAAATGTGATGAGTTATATTATATACTTAGTGTTTGATAGAAAAATATTATTATATTATTAGTTTTTTACCTAATTGTTAACGTTTATTTACGTAACATACCCATAATAGTATTATTGTTTAAACACCATTTGAGTGGGAGTTAATCATCAAACGATATATTATGCTAAAAATTAAGCAATACATATCATGTCTTATTGTTATTATATACTATAGGTACAGATGCTACATGACACCTCATTCGTATAAAAATCACATATTTGAGTATCAAATTATTTTGTACTGATTCATAGATTGATCATATTATGTATTCCTAGTTTATTTGGAGTGTGTTTAATACTTAATACTAATATTCTATTAACACGCTGTATAAGGATGTGTTTTCAACGAATCATGATACACGAAAAATCTTATCGTTCACTTTTGACAAATTGTAAAACGTAAAAAATTACGAAACGGCTGATATATAATACGTGCTTTGTGCATAATTATTATGAGCTACGTTACACATAATAATAATTCAATTAGGTAGATACTTACAAGTATAAAGAATATAAATAATTGATATTCAATAATCGATCATTAAAATATTCTAGCTGAGTGACTAATTAAAATTGAAAAAAAGAATGATTTACAATAAAAAAAAAAAAAAAAAATGATATGTTCGTAGTCGGTTTATTGATAGTATATTTACCACTTTTTAAAGGTTATAACTTTTGTAACGTACTCTATTAAATAAATTATAGGGTAGCAGTCACGTTAGCAAGTTTAATAATAATAAATAATAATCTATAGGTTTATCGTTGGCACACCAATAACAATGGTTAGAGAGAAATCGATATGTTATTATCCTAGTTTAGTTTTATTGAGGTAGTTACATGTTATTTCAGTCATATATTTGTTATATTACTATCATATATATATATATATATATATATAAAGTTAAATAAATAAATGTAGTTTGTATTCCAAAAACATGTGTATTCCAACATTCACTAACACTTCAGCACGCCATCGAGTACGATAAACATTTTTTAGAGGCTTGGAGAAGTTTGAAATTGTTTTTAAATTTATTTATATATATATATATATATATATATATATATACAATTATACCAAATTATTCAAATTAAAATCAACTATAGTAAACTCTTTTTTAACAAACGTTTTCGATTTCAAAAGTTTTACTTCTTGTATAAATATTATATTTTCAACATTTTTAATTATATTATTTCATACCTAATGATATTATTATATCTATTCTTATACTATATAACCTTACTATAGTATTCAAATATTGAGCATGGAAAACTGTTGAAATAGATAAAACTCAAGTATATATATATATATATTTAGACAGTAGTAAATTATATTTTATAAATGTATATTGACTATTCCAAGTTATTTCTATACGTACTTATAACATAGACATGATTAATATGAATCGGTATTAATTTTAGTTTGAGTGCCTTAAAAAAGCATTACGTTTATAAATAAATACAATTAATGATTAATGTCTACACCTGGGTTGAAATATTTTTTATAGTAGTTGATTAATATTATTGTTTTTCAAATACTTAACTAACACATATTATATTATTACATCGCGGTATGTACTTATCATTTTAAGAACCATTTGAAGCGATCTCGTCAACCCAAAAACCTACGATCACTAAACATAACTCGTTGTTGTAAAACCGCTGCACGAACTATAGTGGAACTATTCTATCTTAGTTCACGTATTAAACCTATATTATAGATTTCCATCGCTCATAAACCATAAACCGTAATCTGGAAAATGATATAAGAAACAAGTGTCGTACAGTGAATTTCGTAATTACTCAGATTTTTTTAAGAAGGTTTACCTTGAATTTTTTAAATCTAACCATCATATTATTATAACACGTAAATACAATAAATTATAAATTTATAAAAACTGTACCTATAGGATAGTAAGTATATGAAACTTTTTATTTCTACAAGGAACATGTAAATTTAGACACGGAACCGTTGCTAGGGAACCAGTGAATATTGTGTGTAACTTTGTGCATTCTACTTATGCACATCGCCCAGTACGTAACCCTTGGAAAACGGTCAACACGTATCTATGGGTCGGAGGTGATCAAGACTCTATTCGCCAACTGAATAACTTTATAATAAAACGCGCATTTACGAACGGCAACACTAAAATGGTTGGTTATAGATCAAAATTCGCAGCCAGAATTTTGACGCTTTGAATAATACTATATATGTGCAACTTCAGATGTAAAAAAAAAAAAACGAAAAAAACGCTTAAGCTGTAGAAAACGGTCGAAAATCGGACGGTGAAACGGAAATGGAAAAAAAAACGTCCCAGCGTCAACGGTTAAAAAACACTGGTCAACGGAAAATCGCATAGTAACCCGCTCGCCATAAGAACCGTAACAATATGATCAAATCGTGCCGGTTTAGAACTTCGCCGGATATCGTCGTGAGTTCAATAATAATGCGGTTATAAATTATAATGTTATATTAATGACGGCTGTGCGTACATAGGCAACTGCGGTAAGCTCGATCGAAACGACCATCGTACAACATACTTTTATGGAGCTGGTGACTGTGATACATTCTGTTAGTTATCAGTAGTTTATCACTTAAAACTTATCAGTAAGGTTAAAATTTAATTTCCTAAAAAATCCTTGCATTTATACCCTAAGAAATCTCTAAATATGCATAAAAATATGTGAAAACGCTGAAATGTGTATAAACATTTGCATTAAATAAAACCCGAACATTTAAATCAGCATGTTTAAATATAACAAAAAAACACAACGGTCATTTTGTTTTTAACAGAAAAAAAATAATTATGAAATAACATTATACGAATAAAAGAACTAATTGACACTAACCGATTAATATATTCCATTTACTATACATACAACTATGAAAGAAGTCTGTGTGTGCATCCATATTATAATAATGGTGGATACTAAAAAAATACGAACCATAATCGACAGGTATTGATTGTACAATTTGTAACAAAGATTAGATTAAAAGTTACGATTACATCTGTACCCAAATACAATGCACTTATACAAAATATATAGTTTCAGTGGTCTCAATAAATATTGTAAAATTGTTGCATATTAAAATATATAAAACATTTTTGATATATTTTTCAATTATTTTTTTTTAGTATTTAAAGGAAAAATTAATTCTAGTTTCAAAATATAAGTAAAATATGCACTTAAAATTAAAATATTTATAGAAAAATAAAGACTAACAAGTAAAAAAGAGTTAATCAAATATGAAAAATACGCAAAGCAAAAGTATCTATTAACTTCTAGTGCATATAGCTTTATTAAAACGCTATGTTATTAATGGTTATTAAAAAAAAATATAATAACTCGATAAATCTCTAGCCCTATTAATTAGTTGGCATCTCACAAGTTAAAACAATAGTTGTCACCGTCTGTGGTCTACTCCACATCTGTCTCGCCACTATCGCTATTTATACCTAACATTATTTCTTGTAACGTGCTTTTTCACCTTAAAAATCTGGGATCTACCTTGAATAGAAAAACTACTGTGACTTTTTCATAGAGTATTGGCCATAATACTTTATCTAAGAGACGAATCATGAATTCTAATTAAATTCATATAACAGATATTCTGAAAACATAATGTAGGTACCTACACTCTTGTAAAAAAAAGTAAATTTGTACCTATATTATACTACATAGCTATGCATATTGCAGGAATTTGGTTTGTTGGCTTATGCTTTAGGCATACAACTATTTAGTATTTATATTGTTTTGTGTTGAAGATTACACAATTGTCTTAAAATAATACAGTATAGTCGAAACGGTTGTAGTCGTAATAACATAATTGAGTTTGCCAGAAAATCGCATAGGTACCTAGTCGCGATGGCTGATAAGTAGGCACGAGTCTTGAAATAGCATCTATATCACCTCCAATATGATGAGACGCGCCGTCCGTTTTCTGAAGATTACGTGCTTGGTTGTTTGTTTTGGTAATATATACATCAGTTGCATATATATCTAATTCTCAGAGACCTTGTAGGAATAACAACAAAATTACTTATACCTCTGCGAAGCTTATTTAGAACATTAATTGTATATAATAATATGTGTGTTGTATACATTTTAGAGGTTTGAAAAATCCAAATAAAGACTTGTTAAAATAGTCACGCAATGCATAAATATTAAGTATAATTGTGCATTTAACGTAGCTCCATATTATTCATATATATATATATATATATTTATAGCTATATAGATCAAGTACTAGATGCATGTTATAACGCATAATAAATTGTAATAAAATAATTTGGAGCTTGTATTTTATTTTATCATTATGCACTGCATTATAAAAATGTATTTGTTAATATATAGATAATATACCTAAATAAAAAAAAATTAACGAATATGTACCTACTTTAATTTTACAAATCAATTATTTTATAAAAATATCTAATATAAATTATTGTTCCAATTAATGGTTTGAAATTTGTCAATATGATTTTTTTGTAACTGGTTCTAATGTGTTTCGCTCATATTTTATTTTTAAAGCATGGACAATTTTAATCGTAACCAATAATAGAACATATTTGTGAGTTTTTAATTATTGTCATACATTCTGTACGAATTTCAATTTACCGTATTCGACACGTATGTAAAAAATGGTAATTAATACCATAGGTATTGCCAGCAATTAAATTCAATTTAATTGGCTAATAAATATGATTATTAAATATAAATAATTAAAATAAAATATTATTTTTAATGAACAATAGAAACATTATGCTTTTATATAACAGTGACTTCATCAAATAAAAATCATATTATTAATTATTGATATTATGAAATTGTGACTTGTGTTATAAATTGTATTATAGTAGTTGCTGATCTTAGCAACACTAATTATTTTGATATAAAACAATTTGACTTTTGTAGCTAAACAATAGTTTGCCAGAAAACTATATTGACTTTGATCAAAATTGAGTTGAAACAAACTTTCGAATATGTTACATGCTGATATATACCACATATTATAAAATGTGAACTTTTGATGTGCGAGGTGGTATGAAATTTAATTCACTCGAAACATTATTTATACTACAAAAATTAATTCAAATAAATAAATATACATCTAATATATATCTAATAAAAGAAGTCCTAAAAATATACTATTCAATCAATGTATTGAATAACATGAGTCCAGTAAATGCATACATGTACAATATTACAACAATAATTTACAATGTTTCACAAAGATATATAAAAATGGATCTAGTATTTGGAGAATGATATAAAAACATAATTAGTTAAAATTGATCAAGATACAGATAAAAGGTTACAATATAAATCATCCGAACTAAAAAAATATAAAACACAATTTATCTAAAAAAAAGGTTATATAATTTTAATCATTTTGCAATATCTTTTTTAAATTAATTATAAATAGTTTAAATAGTTAAAATTAAAAAAATAAGATTTCAATCAATCTATAATATATATATATATATATATATATATTTTTTTTTTTTTTATAAAAACGTTTCAATGTTCGTAAAATAATTGAGTATTAAATATAAATTCTTCGAAAATCGTAGATACTGAAATATGCGAACGTGCGCATTAACTATTTTATATTTACTTTAAACTTTTTTAGTTAAATATATTATTTGTTTATTATTAATATTTAACTTAACATTCTTAACGTTGATTTTACTCATTAAATTTTTCGTGAACTTTTTTTTTCCGAGTTTAATATAGAATAATTTTCTCAATATTCACATACATCTGGTGGAACCTTTGAGATTGTACCACGGAACCCTTAGGTTCCGCGGAACACACTTTGGGAATCGCTGACCTAAGAAATAGTTGATTATTGGTTAATGGTTAATTATTACTGTTATTTACATATTTTGTTAATTGGTTACTGACTGGTGTATTATATATTAATAATAATATCGTAATGCAGGAAATAATTTACGATCAGATAGGCATAATATAATATTCCCATGTGGTCTTGACCGTTACGTTTGTGCATGTGTACAATATAATAGTTAACTATTGCGGTAAACAGTATTTATTATTATTGTAGAACAGCCGTAGATATTTAATTGTTTTGAATCAATTGAACTATATAATTGTTTAATAGGTATACATTTTTATAATTTTATCTCTGCATAACGTAATAACATACCTAACTAAGGCTATTATACCTCTAGGACAGTGTTTCCTCTGGGGGGAGGGTATGTAAACATTGCTGAGGAAGCACAAACAGTCATTACGAAGTAAAATGTTATTTATTAAATTATTAGAGCTGAACATAAAAAAAATTATCAAAAAAAAAAGTGTTGTCAGCCTTCACATTAATTATTAAATTATATTTTATTCAATTATTTACTATTATTTATATTTCATATTAATTTATTACTATAATTCATATAATCGGTTATTCCATTTTATTATTTACTATTATTCATATTTTATAATTATTATAATCAATAAAAAATTAGTCATTTTGAATACTGAATATCTAGTTTATTTATTAGATATATTAAAAAAAGTCATTTTTTATTCAATTTATAGAGAAGGGCGATATTTTTTGAAAATCTGCAAAGGGGGCGTAAGATAGAATAAGTTGGAAACCACTACTCTAGGCTCTAGCTATACTAACCGATGAAAATTAAAAATATGAGTAGTATACGAAAATTACTATTAATTTTTGTTTTTCTAATATAAATATGTAATTATAACTTTAACGTAAAAAACTTATTCTCTCATTGGATTGTTTTATTTTGAAAATATGTAAATGTATTTTTATATGATATACAATTTCCCCTGTACCTATACAAAAAATATTTTGATTTTAAATATTGAAAAATATATATTAAATAAAATATAATAAGCATTATCGTTTGATACCAATATTAAATAATTCATTTAAACTTAAAAAGATGATAGCATATTTTACGCATCTTCCTATAGTGGGCCATAAAAAATGTGTAGCACGAAAATTTGGTCGAATTAAATTCTGGGTTTATGATCCAAATCTCCCTAAAATATTCAAGTTCTAGTTTTGATAAATTGATATTATTATTATAATACCTGTAATGAAACAATAATAGACTCGTGTCCACTGGTGTGTATACACATGATGAAACCAATTCAGGGATTATAAATAAACATTCATTTATAAAATATACCTAACTTAATAGTATAATAGTATCGAGTAAAATAAAATAAATAATATATTATATTCTTAATAGTCTTATGCAAATAAGATTCAGTAGAACAGACTGAAAAATAAAAATTAAAAATCATTTGGAAATTAAAGAATATGATATTATTATAAATATAAAATAATACATGGCGTAATAAATACTACGTAGAATTTTTAATAAATTCTTTCTTACTAAAGGGAATACGGAAATTTTCAAAATATTGATTATAATATGTTACAAATATTGTATTATTTATATCTTACTGACAATAAACAATTTTTTTAAATATTTTTTAATACGAAATAAAAGGAAGAACACCTCTTTGTATACTATTTACTACGCAATTTTTGTACCATTGCCAATACAATATATCATAAAGTTCCTATGACGTAGCTCTTCACAATGAGATACAATAATAATACCATAATAATGAAAACGATACTAAAAAAGCTTTGATTATTAAAAACAACTGCCTATATATACGATTGGGAAAAAAATAAGAGGGATGCAAAAGTTTAAATAAAAAATGTGAATACCTAAGTATTTAAATGTTTTATTGATTAGGATATATTATTTAAAAGGGGTACGTATAAATATTTTAAAAAAAGAAAAAGGACTCCGTTCTCATGCATCCTCCTCAATTCAATCACTGGCCACATTTATATTAAATAATAATTCGGTAGGTACTTAGTCTCGGAACTCGTTCATGCATAATTAGTAAAACAACTCCGAAACTATTTTTTGTTAGCTGTTTACCTACATTTTCAAAATTGTGTCAAAATTGTTTTATTTATTATTTCACAGCGAGTAAAACTTAAACATTTAATAAAGTATACTGCAATTATTTTGGTATAGTAAAATATTCTGCTGACTGGTGTCATTTACCTACGTGTTGGAGCAATCGATTACGACAGTCTTGTAACAAAATCTTCAATCGGCGTGTTTTCGACTGTTATCGAAACACTTAATTATCTGTCAATTTTATTTTTTTATCATTCTATCTACGATTACACGCACTTTCGAGCTGCAAATAAGATTATGACTTCGACGGTGAACGTTTCGACACGGGTTTGTTTACTCGGGAACTCATAACGTCCGTCCCGTCGTGTTCGAGTAAGTAGCAAGTATACAATATCATGTTCAACACTGTACACGACCACATTTTCATTTATTCCTGTGTCGCAGTGATGATGTTTACAATTACAACAACAACAATAATAATAATAATAACAATACGAATGTCTGAAGTCGTTGTGCACGCGTGTGCCTTGTACAAAAATTATTGCACAAACGGAATTAACATTTTAATTACTTATATACAACATAAATAATATATTATAAAGTGCACTGCCATGCTGCACGATTAAAATGCATATCGCGACGGACGACGAACGCGCACCCGGTGTATAATAATGACGATGATGACGACGATAATAATAAAAATAATAACGATAAATAATACAATGGCGAGAACACTGAGTATGTAAAGGTGCACGACGTGGAAATAAAAAACCGAAGGGCGAAAGACTTGAAAACGACTCTCTGTGGCGGTTCTGAATGGTGCGAGAGTAACTTTTGAATCCTAATGGGATGTCCTTGATAAAACAAAAACTGAAATAACAAGTGCGTCGTACGGTCGTAAGCCGTGTGTTTCACGTAGATTTAAATTTGTATATAATATATAATAATATACATCACGTGGTGCTTGTGAATTAAACGCGAACACGTGACGAAACGAAACGAGAGACTTATATTCACGTATAAAGTATCGCGCACACAAACACACACCTACTGTGGAAATTATTTGGAATACTGTATCATTTCATCGTAACGCTTTAGTCGGTAAATACGAGTATCACCAAACGGTGTTAGAAATTGAATCTTCACATCAATTTATTTCGCGATAGTAAAAACAGAAATAGATCATTAGTGATTTATTGCCAATTAGCGCAAATAAAATAGTCGTGCGTTTGTATTGTTTTCGATTTAAATTGTAGTTTTAACGAATAAAATAGTCGAGAAAAATGTTTTATTAGTCCGCTGTGGTTCTGATTTTTATGAGCTATGACGTTTTATAATATGATATCATGCGTGTACACAAAACCGATAAGTCCACTATATTATACAGTCATAAATGATAAATTTATTCAGTTATTCCTATTGGTTTTTGTATTATTTGAATATGATTTCTACGGAAATGGTCTAAAATAATATTATTGAAAAGCAAAGAATTACTACGATCAAGATAG
This sequence comes from Pentalonia nigronervosa, assembly GCA_014851325.1. Taxonomy (NCBI): domain Eukaryota; kingdom Metazoa; phylum Arthropoda; class Insecta; order Hemiptera; family Aphididae; genus Pentalonia; species Pentalonia nigronervosa. The sequence continues at coordinate 51,533 of JACXSJ010000821.1, read as the reverse complement.
ACTTGACATTTTTTAAAGTTTGCATTTTGTCTTTAATGTGTCTCGTGTATGCATTTTTATTGAGTTTTGATAATAGTTTTCTTATTATTAATAATATAAATAAAATATCACCAACCGTGTTCAAACATTCTGACAGTCAGTTAATTAAAGACACATTATACGTTAAACTGTTGTTAGTTTCGACTTAGGTTTGCTATTAGATTCTTCTATCCAACCGAACGGGATATAATATTATAACAAATATAGTAATTCTCCATGAGTCAATATTGGCGTCTCAACGTGTGTATTGTGTAAATTATTATGTTCTTTTGATTTGTTTGAATTTCATAGATACATATAAATACATACTATATAATTTATACCATTGGTGTTATAAAAAAAAGCTAAGAATTCTGTATGAAATAGACAATAGTGATTGCTGATCAAACGCGGTTAGAGGTGGCCATTAAAGATGATGTTGTAAATAATTGTCAGCTATCGTTACTGTCTGCCGCGATGGAGGTAAATAATACAATTTAATAATTTATCAATACAGTGATATATCTATATTGCCTATACATTATGCCGAATAACTAATTATTTTACGGAATTACGTAGATAGGTACATATATTAATACGGACGTAACTTTTAAAATTAGATATGAAAAAATGTTAATAACACTTGATTGATGGTTTCTGTCTCAAAAATGTTAAAAATAGAAATTGGAAAGTTAATAAGTACCACCGGTAACTATAATTCAGTAGTAAAAATTAAAATATTAAATATTATTTTACTAAACTTTAATCAGCACCATGGTAAGTATGATAATTTGTTATAACCAATCCATCTACAATTAGCCACCAAAATTAAATTAGAAAACCAAATTAAAAAATAGTTAAAATTAAAGTAATAAGATATTGAATTAAGGGAAAATCATACATACAATTACATTAATTCAAAGATAAAATACTTGTAAATAGTTATAATACATAGTTATAATTCAAACATAATGTCAAACTTTTCGCCATAGTAAAAAATAAATTATAAAATTTTACTTTCAATTATTTGAATCGGAACTGATAAAGTATAATTTTAAAATTAAAACATTTTTGGCTTCTATTCTGTCCATTCGAAAAAAAAAAAACAAGAAAATTCGTGCTCTCCAATGTTGTTCTTTATAATGATTCTTCTCAGATAATGGTCAAAACATAGCCAACAGTGTTTTTTTTTTTTTTTTAGTCAGTTTATGATCCTTATAAAACAATACCTTACAATATTCCTCACTCAAAAGTAATTTATATATTTATATATAAATATAAATAATATAGATATTTCTCTCAGTGGCATTTTGAGTGCTTTATGTTGTCATTCCAATAACAATTTTTGGTCCAAATTAAAAGATATTGTTAACCAATTATTATTATTATTAACAACTTTTAAGAGAACACCTCCGTGTGTTTTCTCCGTGAAAAGTACATAACACAATTTAGGTCAGCAGAACCATTTAATCGATTATGGATTGTTAGATTTTCTATTGAAGTACATTTATCTATGACCAAACTTAAAAATAAGAACAATTACTGTGTTTTATTGAAGATTTCTCATACTATTTAAATTTTTGAGTGAGCTATGAGAATGATTTAATGTTTTACATACTCGCAACTTACTTAAAAATTCAAATATCGTAAAAAACCAACGAGAGAACACAAATAATTTGTCTTTTTAATTCATCATAAACTCTGATAACTAGGGTCATTAACTTTTCACATATTACTTTATATAATTATAAAATTGGATGATAATAAAAACTTTAACTATTTATATTATATTAAATATATTTCTCATTTTTTTTTTTTTTTTTTTTTGATCACAGTAATGTACTGAATTTTGACTTTGATATTAATAAATTAGGTAAATAAAAGGTTAATTCACTTTAATATTCAAGCTAACAACATAACATGCATTCTGTTGACTTTAAATTTTATATATTAGGTTAACCTAATCTATGATTTATGTTTAAAGACAGTTACAATACAAACTGGAAAAGCGTCATCTTAAAATACTTAATTTATCTTCTACCCTCTCTGTTGACATTATGTCGTTTTCAAGTAATTGCTTCAGATTTCTAGAATACTAACATTCAGTAACTATAAAATATATCGACGGCTTAGAACAAAAACTCATTACGGCGAAATTTTGATTTTTTTTTTTTATTGCATCATCTTGTTTATAAACTTGAAGTCTATAATTTGTGTAGAGATGCTAAACATTGAATATTAGTTAAAATATATTTTTTTTTTTAGTTTTTTCAAAATTTACTAACAGTGTTAAATACAATTTTTAATACTAAAAACGCATTTACTAAATATTACTGTTTTGCTGTTAGTAAGTTTTTCTTTAATTTGACGATATGTTAAAAATTATAAAGCTATTGTCAACCATAATCCTTACAGCGATTCAAATATAATTTATTTATTGTAAGTGTAATAAATTGAATATTATACTTTAGAATAAATAATAATAGTGCAAAGTTTGAATCAATATTTTTAAAATGTTTTTTTTTTCATTTAACACTATTATGTATCTCTGAAATGTAAATCAAATAAACTACTTTTCATTCATTTTTACTTAAATCCTTCGGCGCGGCGTATTATAATATTGAATTAATATCTGGTTGTTTCATAATATTATCAGCCGATTTACAAAAGTCATTTAAAATCATTAACCGTAATAATATTCGCTAACAAAACTAAATCAGAGCTTATAAATCCTTTAGTTTTAGTCTATATTCTACTTATACATATAATATATAATAAATTATGTATAACACGCCTTTTGTACTACACAATAATTTGTTAAATGTATCGTTTGGTTATACCCGATTTACCTGTCAAAATTTCTTTACTAGTTCCAAAAATCCTTTAACATTTCGAAGTTACATTTTTATACACCATAATTATAGTTATACTACTTCTTTGGATCAATCTTGGTGAGCTTGAATCGTTACGTTCGTAGAGTTTAGGTAATCATAACATTAACACGTTTTACGATTTTACTGCTCATATAGTTTTCTCGTAAATTTTGTTTGAATAAATTAAAATTCATTGCATCTGTACAATATAAGTAGATTTTTTGTGTTGTACATGTTTGTTAATTTTTTTTTTTTCATTGTTTTAAACCTTTTTAAAATAAACCTTGGCATTAGTGATGCTGGCTTAAAATCTTTTCCATTAATAATATATATACAAAATGTGTTAACTATACAACTTTCTTTTGTAAACTAAACTATGTATCTGTTGAACATTTAATCGGGTCCCAGTGCCAAGTATATTATGTTTTTTTGGTATATCTATTTCAATAAATTGTTTTGGCTTTTTTTAGATTCTGAGCTGAATGAAGAATGTATTGATTTTGTAATGATAGGTGTTTTTTTTTTTATTATGTCTCTAAACATTTTTTCTACCAAAAAAAAAATGCTTCGATTTTTTTATCAGCATCAATTATGGTGAAAAAGTAAATCTTGTTGGAACTTTTATGAGGTTTCTATTAAAAATTCCCAGTGGTTTTCAAAAGTGCTGGGAAAAACAAAAAAAAAAATTAAGGAAAAACGAGAGTTTTTAGGCAAAACCAGTTTTTGATAAAATTGATTTTGTTCTTATTGCGTAACTCAAAATAAATAAATATAGATACATGATATTTTCACAGAATTTTGATATAAATTGTTTCTACATGTAATAATATTTTCAAAATATTTTGATTTTTTTTATGTTCTTTATAGACATAAACATTTTTTATTTTAAATAGTTTTTTTTTAAATTATTGTCGATTAAATTTTTTTGCTCAACCAAAAAAACTTAAAAATTTAATACCTACAAAGCTCCTTACAAGTTGTTGTTAGTAGAAATTAAAAAAAAATTGAGCCAAGTTAAATTCATAATAGTTTTTTATATGCGTCTAAAGTTAGAATTTTGATAAAATACGTCAAAATCACAGATAATTGTATTATCTTTAATCTCGATTCACAGAAATAGAATACATGGATTTTTTACCAATGTTTATTTAAAAAGATTGTTATATTCTATAAAATATATAATATATCATACCTAACACTAAAATGTTTACCGGAAATATAGGTTAGGTACCTACTCTTTTGATACAATTTATACAAAATTAATAAAACTAAATGACATTGTTCATATTATGTTTTTTTTTTTTGCAGTAAAAGACAATTAGTTTTCAAATCATCTCTTTTTTTTTTGTATAATATTTTCATCAATATAGCCGTATGAAACTGCAATTTTAACTTTAAAATAGAATCAGGCTAATGTTAAAAAAAAATAGCAGACCAGCATATTTGATTGTTATGGACGGGTCTTACCAGTGTATTTTATTTATACTTAGTTTAAAGATCAAACGAAATTCACCGTGCATTTTTATTTAATATATTTTTATATCTAAAACTAAAAATTCTATTAAAATAACTAAAAACAATATTTATATTCTTGAGAAATTAATTAATTTTTTCGTATAATACGCTATTGTGCTACAGAGAAAAATGTTTTCTGAAGATTCTCGGTTTATATAATATAATGTATATTATAGCGAAGTATACTGTCAATATAATATAATACATGATATTTATATTATATAGGATTCACTTTGTATATTAAAATAGTGATGGACCCGATGAACCAAAAACTATGAAAATAACACTAAAAATAAACATAAATATAATATCATTTTGATTTGAAAGGAAAAAACTATACGTTTTGTCGTATATCAAACTTTAAATGATCATAAAAATATGTCGTATCCGATTTCCAAGTTTATGAAACATGAATAGAAATTACATATATAGTGCCACCTGTGTTTTGCAATCTCTAATGGATTGATGGGCAATCTAATATATGATATATAAATTTCTCAAAGCATACATTTTGTCTTAAAAAAACGAAATAAAAAATGTTATCAGATAAACAAAAAACATACATCAAATAAAACTAAAACATTTTATATTTTGTTTGAATCTTAAATTTTTTGTGTTTCTAATAGTGATTGGACTAAATATTACTTACATAAAATTATATATTAAAATATGATACAAATTTTTATATATTTCGCTTTTATTTAATTCAAATCTAAATAACATGAAGAAAGAAAGAAAAAGAAATTTGATAGATAATGTCACAAATATGTATACATATAGGTAATGTTATATATTTATTATATAGTTTCGGGTTGTTTATCGTTAAAAATATATTATGCTATCGCGTGTAGCCTAAAATGCATATACAAAATAAAATTAATATAATATTAATCCGTTCTAAAAATATAATATACATATTTAATATTCAAATATGAGAAATTAATGCGATGGAAAATTATTAAAATATTAATTAACTAATTTAATTTAATTTAATATTTAGAATTAATTATAATTTTGTATAAAGGAAAAAAAATGTATTAAATATTCTGCTTCTTTTAAAAACGTAGACATTATTTGAAATTTTGACAGGTGTAGTCATAGTTATCAAATGGCAAATATTAAAATATTGAAAAACTCATTTTACGAATAATTTCGATAAGAGCTGTTTTTATTTGCTTCAATTTTTAGAAAAAAAAATAAGTTTATATTTTAAAGGATGAATCCATTCATACAAGTAAAAAAAAAAAAAAATATATATTTTAATATTAACAAAACATGTTAGGTAGGTATTATTTAATGAATTACTTTTTAAAATTAAAAAAGTACAACGTATTACAATAAAATAAAAATTGTGTCATATAATATTCAATATGAAACTTTTTAAGGCTTTCATTATGCATATCAGATAAATGATTTAGTTTTAAATTTATTAATTATGCATCATTACATACATGTCTAATATTATAATAATAAGTTGATGTAATATTCTAATTCCATTAGTAAACTATGATATAACATCGGTATACTCTAAAGTTTGTAATAATTGCTCATTATTTACAAATATCTTTTATAAAATATTTATTATTTACACGTGAAAAACGTATTATTAATTTATCAGCTGTTTTCTTGCGTTTAAACAGTATCAACAAACTACTAAGATTAACTATTATAATATATATATATATTTAATTAGTTTTAATTTATAATTATAGCTCTATAATTACGTTGCATTAAATTATAATATTATAATATTAATATAACGATTGTCGTCATTACAACAATATCTAGTAACGTTTTTGTTGTTTTGAAGAGTTAAATTTTTTCTTTTCATACACTTCACTTAACCAATCTTAGCTAAACATTATATTCGGACTGCGTCTTTCCTCTCGGATGTAATATTTCTTCTGGATTCTCATAAACGTCCAATCACACGCTGCAGAGTCTCTGTCTATCAAACTACAACGCACGGACACATTAATTGATAAAATTCGAGAAAAAAAATAGAACTATAAGGTGCCTATATGTAGGTACCTGCTACAGTCTATAATATTATATTACGTCTTATGTAGGGCTATCGGACTGCACGTACACCGGCGAGCCTGACGGTTCTCGACAGCTGCGGAATAAGCTGACAATAAAAAAAAAACCTACTACCGTTACCTTTTTTTTTATATTTATTTATCATTTTTTCCTTTTTTTTTTACATACACTTATATATATATATATATTATATTATACTATATAGATTTACACTCGCCCAGTTTCCACCTTCTTTTATCCGAGTAAATTGATTTTTCAACACTCCGCGTTCCGACAATGTTTATACGTCGGAAAACCTTCGGGAAAAGAAAAAAAAACAGCCTATTACATGGACAACTACTACTACTGTGGCACCGACACCGGTCGTGCAAGTTATGATTGGTCTGGGTATAAAAGATACGGCACGTCCGGCGTCCGCACCGAACGAGCGTTTCCAAGACCGTAAACCGTAAAATCGTTTTATCGGCAGGAACTCTTATGGAAACGGATCCGGAAAAGTTTTCATTGGGATCTTTAAACACACTTGCATACAATATAATATACACATATGGAATATTACGCATATCACAAAGACTGCTTTGCTGTTAACTCGTAATTACAATTATTCTTGTTTTAGAAACATTTTATAAGTAATATACTAAATTTTTCACAATATATTGTAATAAATTAATGTATTGAAAACTATTAGATGGAAGTTGTATGAAAATTATTATTTACCTTCTGCAAACGAGTTATATATACATATCTATATGGAAGTCGTAGAACGTTTAACGAAAATACTTTGTTTGATTGTTCAAATAAAAATACGCCAAATTAGATTGTTACATTTTCTAATAGTGTGCCTATATTGACCAAGTATGCCTATTGTACCTACTTATTTACATTAAATTTGCAAATTGAAGTAACTGACATAATAAATACCAAACAGATTATATTACGAGGAGAAGTAGTAAGCCGTTAGATAAAAAATACACGAATTGGCTTTTGGTGCTGTTGATTGAGTACAAAGTAGACACCTAAGACACTTTTTTACAAATTTATTGAAAAGTTTAAATGGTTGGTGATTAAAATATATTTGATAATCATACAAATATACAAATCGTATACAATGTTTATTACTTATCAATAATTATTTCTGTTTGAATAGACAAATGAGAATATGTATACTGATACTTGTAGCACAGTGATCGTAATGCTATTTTTGTTAGTATGACAATTATTTAAAGTTAAATTTCTGAAACGTTGATAACACAAATTAACAGTGTGACATAATATCATGTCACATTGTATCATAAGTTAATATTAAACATATTCTCATATTAAATATAATAATTTTTAATAATATTTACTCACGATATCTTTATTTGAATTTACTGAGATCCGCTAGAAATCATCATTCAAGTACGTTAATGTTCACTTTTGTAATTCAGTCATTAAAGATGATAATTGGAACGTGCATAAAATGTCTGTAACCAGAATGTGTATTCCACTAAATGTATATTCCACTTTTTTTTTTTTTAATAAGCTTATGCCAAATATAGACACCAGTAAAGGAAAATTTGGAAATAAATATTAGACATATCATAAATCCACAGTTTTATTGCTTGTTAATGGAGCACATTGTCAACAAAAGCTTAACCATTTAGACAAAAACTAACAGCAGTCTGGGAAGTGTTTAGTTTTGATTACTCCGTCAAACAAAGTGTTTAACAGTTTCACAATGTTTTATACACCCTATTTTCAACCAAAATATTTTACATTAATACATAAATAATATTATATATATATATATTTCATCTATATACTCAGAGGTGGATTATATAGAGAGAAGAGAATTAAATGGTTCTATAAATGATGAAATTACTCTCACACTTTAATATTTACTATACATAAACTGTGTATATAATTCGTGTAGATGTTTATTATTTTTGTTTATCAATGTATAATTTTTATTTGATACGAAAATAAAATCCATGAATATAACAATACCTATGCTAAGCAAATGTGATATTAAATGTGTCTAATGGTCTTCGAATTAAATTATCCCAATATTATGAATAGTCTATTAATCACACTCTAAATACTATTCTAGTACCAATATGTATTTTCAATGAGCTGATATAACAAAACGTTGTCGGAAATAAACAAAGATATTGCATTTCGGCTGTTTATATATTGTTAGATATTTTAATTATTTAGATACTTGTTCAAACTATATACGCGAATATATGATTATATTTTATGTTATCGCTATAAAATAAATAGACCAACAGAATTCATTCGTAGCCATGATTGTAGTATTTTGGAGTAAATTGGTTTTGTAGAATATTGCACGTTTCAATTTAACTTTTATCGCGAAGTGACAACTAACATATATTTAAATTACTTACCACCGCATATTATGAATGGTTGTGAACAAAAATGTATGATATTCAAAACCAATTACTCATCAAAAATTACAACTATTTATCTTAATCCAGAAATGGATTTTGTAAATGGTCATAAACATCATTGCTCGGCCACATAATCAACATTATTACGTATTAAGCAAATATGCAATATAACAAAACATGATATTTTTGTATATTTTAATAAAATTGTATTTAGGTACTGTAGATGTGTGTGAAAAATATAGCAAAATAATGTCTGATAATATTATAATAGAAATTGTTGTCTTTATTTGAAATGTCGTGTTTTATTGGATTTGGCAACGACACAGAATACTATTAAATTTACATACTTCAAATATATTTAATGTAAATAATTTTAAAACTATGCTAATATTTGAAACCCGGCGAACGTTCAATATTAATAGCCATCAAAGTACAATATCATGTTGTTGTTATATTTTAAACATTTCTGTATTATACCGATGAATAAAATATTATTTATCATTTTAACAATTTATAATATGGTTCATTTTAGTTTATCTATTTGATATTGAACAACAATAGGCGAAACTTTATATTTAAAACTTAATAGGTATGACTAAATACATTTTTGCAAAATTTAATATTCGAAAGAAGTGGAAAAATAGGCAACTAAATATATATACAGTCATAACACAAACGATTTATTTTATGGTTTTTTAATATAAACTAATATAGGTAGAATTATGTTGCGGCGACATAAAACTAATAAAAAATAATGTCAATGACACATATATTATTATATAGTATAATTATTTTATTTATATTGTTAAGTAAAGCTTATTAAAATATATCATATGCATTCTAAACACAAAAATATGAAGAGATACGATTAAAACATGCATTCAGTATAGTATTCAGGAGATTGTGCGAATCGTTATATACGTTAAAAACTTTTGTAATTTCAAAATCTTATAAGTTTTAGCATAATTAGATTTGTAGTTAAACGTGTCAAATTAATACTAAAGTGTAATAATAATAATTTTCTTATTATAAATAATAATACTTTATAAATATTTTAAGCATTTGAGCTTAAAAACTATTCAATTCAAAATTTATTTTTTTAAAAAAAAGAATGGTACATAATAGTAATATTTTTTTAAGTAAATTAAAAAATATATCAAGCAGTATAATACATAGCTTTATTAGTTTAGATTAATTGATTAAATTCAAAATTTTCTTTTTCTTTTTTTTTTTTATTTTTAATTTTTATTCATGCATAACGGAATTTTTTAATTTGTTCATAATTGATTAAAATATATAACATAAATAATTAAACCAAAGTTATTACATATTAAAAAAAATAAATTTTAAATTCGTTTGTAAATATAAGAATTCTCGAGTGATGTAAAATATGTCGAAAATTGATCAAATAGAAAATTCAAAAATATCATTGCGTAAAATCGAAAATATAACTCCATTTATGAAACTCTACCTAACCCAACCTTACCCAATTGCAATAAAGTATGTTCTAGAATTTCAGTACGATTTGTCGGTTCATTTAATTTCATGTCGTAAAAATGATACTTACTCTTAATGTTCGTTCGGAATAAATACATTTACAAACTTATATTTTATTTCATTTTTTGATACATAAGTAATTCACGAAATAGACGTAGACGAATATCACCTACGAGATAATAAATAGCAATTGTAAACACACGGAACATGACACAAATGCGATATACTTGTATTTTGTACACTTAGAAGAGAATTAGCACGTGAACCGTTTCGGAAAAAAAATTGTTGATGTACTATCGTACAAAAGTCAATCAATCTGACTACTGAGAATATTTGGGATTGGTATGAGGAATTTAAAATACATAAAAATTTAGCTACGTAATTTACAACTTAATTACTTTAGTCTATAAAGAATGGCAAACCCGTTGCAAGTCGATAGTAAAATGAGCTCGATGTAGAGAAAAAATAAATAAAATATCATAGGTTGGGGGAAGGATGGTGAAATGAGGACTGATGGGATTACATGTTATAAATTAAATGAGAAGCACCAAGTTAAGGAAGCTATTAAATAAATTATCATTCGTGAAGAAGGATATACGAATAAAACCATGGAGGCCTCAATGATGCCGTCACTGTAAACTTCAGTGAAAGATGAAGGTAACTCGTAAAAAGTAGAAGTAATTTTGAAATGTGAAATGTTGAACTGGCAGATAAGTTGAGATAAATTGAGGGGCGATGCCACACGTTTGACTATACCGGTGAATAATGAGAAATAGAAATTTCAAATAATCCAAGGAACTTATTGACCATAAATAAAAGGGAAAAGATATTAGATCATTTGACGGGGTATATTTAAACAATTAACGTCAATAGGAGAAGAGGGTTTTACTATAAAATAAGAAAATGTCATATAGTAAGTTTATAAAGAGAAGATTTTATAGAGTTTATAATGTGATGATAAAAAATGAGATGGGATTTTTCAGTGAGTTTTAAGGTCAGTAAGAGATTTAGGAACAAATTGACTCATGCTAACAAAAAAAAAAGGAAGGAAAAAGGAATCACGATTTGAATCCCATAGAAACGACCCACAGTAATATATTTTTGTATATTACTATGTAAAAAACTATTTATAAAACATTTTACATTCAATTTTACATTCTTGGATATTACAATGAACAGTTACTGGTAGGTGTTGAGAGTGTGTTATAACCAACTATGTTTAATTAAGGTATTCCGATCATTATTTATTCAACTACACAAATGTCAAACTTATTCGTAAGAAAGATAAAATGCATTAGGTACACATAATATGACGTTGTTTAATCATAACTATTTCAAAATTATAATAAATTTAGTGTGCATATTTTTGTTTAAAAATTAATTCACACATGTCATTAAATATAATGATGAAAGTTTTAATCAACAAAATTTCCAAATAAACATCAAGTATTTAGGTGTAGAAATGGCTTATTCATCCTCAGGTTGTTTACGCATTATGATATAAATATGAGATCGCATCGGTCTGTTCTTCGATTATTTACATTTAAGAAAAAAATAAAAAGATACTATGTAACTAGCGAATCGTTTCAACATAAACAGAATAAGTTGAAAAATGTAATATTATAACCCGTCATGGCGTCATTCGAGTAACTATAGTGCACAATGAGATGTTATTTAATATAAACAAATACATATTACACAGTTCATAAGTTAGACGAAAATAAAGTTATTCCTAATACATAACTAAACTATAATTATTTATATTTTAAACACAGTATATTTAGAGGAAATAATAATTAAAATAATGCTATTGAAGAAATATAAATAAATAATTTTCTTTTTACTTTCTTCAAGCTAATTTTATCTCACAATGATTAACCAAAGGTTAGAGATAGTTTTAAAATACATAATAGTATAGTAATATAATAGTTATGTGGTAAATGCAAAAGCTATAAATACATATTACAAAGTAAAAAAGTAGATAACAATAATATTAATGTTTAGTGTTATTTTTAAAACTGATTGCTTTACATTGAAAAATATGTATAAAACATGACACAACTACATTTTAATCAAAATATATAATTTACATAAAAGTTTTTGTAGAGACAATACGATTCAACGTTACGATATCTGTTTTTCCAAACAAAGTAATTTCCTTGACAAGGCAATACTAATTAATATTTTTTTCGATAACGAAACACGTTTTAATGATATATTTTATATTATGCAATTTAAAGATATATTGACTGTCAATATAAAAGCAATGTTATTAGTTTAAGTAGACAAAAACAAATATTTTAATATAGGTATGCAAATATTAGATAAACAATGTTGAAAATTGCATGCACTATCAATGTCTGACGACAAATGTAATTTTTTTTATTAAAGCATAGCTATTATTTTACATTACACAACATTTTGAATGCGTAAAAGCTATGGAATATTAAACAACTCCAGCACGAACTATGTTTAATATTTTGAATGCCGAAACGTCTTCCCATTATAATATTATTACGACAGTTCTCGTTATTAAGCAAAACAATATAGTACGAAAACTCGACGCAACATTTTAAGCCTATATATGGTTGTTTCCTAGCTAGTAACCACTATTATATAAAGTAATCCCACAAATGTATAAATAGCGAACGAGAAAATCAAAACGGAAATTTAAACGTCAGCTAGGAATAAACCGCGAAAAACGTCTCGAGAAAAATAACTTGCGCGTCAGTGCATACACGGTGTATAAACATTCGATATATTAAATTTTTCATCTCTCTCCGTGCGCCTCTGGATTCACTGCATGCAGTTTAAAAGAAATTTCTCTCGTTCGTAACTGAATTATCTACACTGTTGATGGTTATTTTTTTCATTTTTTTTTTTTTTTTAATACTTGTAACTCATATACCCCGCAAGACGGACAATTGGTTAGATTTAACGCAGAAAAAACTATTCTAATATTTATCACGAATTTAAAACTTTTAACATTCCGAGACAGCTGTAAAACATGGCAAGAATATAGATTGTTTTTTAAATTGAATATAAATATATATTATGCATTGTATATCTAATACGAAAAGCAAAAACGTATGACCTTTGGCACTATTAAATACGAATAACTTTAAGAACTTTACAACGTTATATTTTAATATTCTGATAAATAATTTTTTGTACCTACGCGATGTTGGATAGTATATACATTTATCAACTTTCAAAACGAATTAAAAAAATTATTCATAATTTTTGTTAATAATTAACAACTACCTAGATTGGTAACTGCCAATACAAAATAAATTCTAAAATGTATGTTTAATTTAAAATAAGAAAATACCATAGAAATTGTAATTAGCTATATAGTAAATTATTAGTAATTTGTATTGTTACTAAAAAAATTACATTTTTATTTTCGTGTATAAAACACAAATTATTTTTTCAATACTAGTTTATCATATTTTGTAATTACTAAAGTTTTATATTAAAAATCGTTCAACTCATTTTGTTGAACATATATTTACATAAAACAAATAATGTCAAAATTTAAATAAAACTTGATTTAATATAGAATTTACAAAGAAAATATATCGTCTATAACCAATATTGCCAATTCCAAAAATTCATATAAATATATTGCATTCAAAAGTATGCAGCTACAATTTATCAACGGATAAACCTACTATTTTCACAAAATAATAGTCACAAATAAGCACGCTATAAGAGGATCCTACCAAAACATTTTAAATCCCTCATTTAAGTATAGACACACATTGTTTATAAAATGTAATAAAAAATCACAAGTTGGTTATGTGCCTTCCTCATTTGTTAAGCGTAGAGTCCTAAACATATTTTTGTTAGGTATTTCAACTATATATTATATATTCGTATCAAAGACTCCATACAAATAATAAAAATGTATAGAAAAGTAGAAAGATTTAATTTAAGATTAAAATATGTTATATTTAAAAATAAATTCTTTTATCAATGTTTTTCATTTTTTAACTTGTGTACTATAAGGATAATAATTACAGATTCATTCATGATAATGAGTTTTAAAATACAGAAAGACTCCGATAAATTGAAAACCTCAGTCAACTTATATTAATCCATCAGTATTTATAATTTATAAAAATAGTTTAATTATAATAAATACTAGATCCAATATTACATTCATTTTATATTATTGTAAAACCATTTTTAAGGACTATTATGTTTAGTTATATAAACATTTAAACAACTGAGAATCTATCTACTTGTTCAAATTTTGAATTAGGTATATCAAAATTTTCAAATAATTATCCACTAAATGATTAACAGTACAAAAAGAGGCTTTCATTTGAAAAAAAACAGAAGTTTGTAGCACCACAGAACATTCCTTTAGTAATACATTTGAAAATGTGGTCTTAAATAGGTATTCTTTAAAATTCTTAAAACCGAAATTTGAATAAATTAATTTTTATATGAAAAATATGGATGAGTATGCTTAGTAAATTATCCTGTGTACTAATTGAACTCTAATAGTTTAATCATTTTATATTTAGTTTTTCATAGAACTATGCTGTATGTGTAAATATTATAATCTAGTTATCTGCATTTTTTTTAAAATATGAATTAACATATTTTTTTTATTGATATTTGCTTCGACTACAATAGTTATTAGTTTATAATTATAATAGTACTACATTTTTTCAACATTTTTTTTCTACATTTGTTATTTTTAATATCTAGAATTAAATTAATACATTTGTTGATTTAATGACTCCACAAACAATTTTAACATCATTTTTATTTGAAGTCTAAAAACTCTAAAAAGGTTTTTATTACTCTTATTTTCAATTGACATTTTACATTTCTCCTAATTAAAAGTTTTTAATTATCAGTAATTATTTTGACTAATAACATATATTCTTGTAAAACTTGAATAATATGATATAATATAATACATATATAATATTTACTTATTATAATATTTTAATAATAAGTAATTTTAAACTTGTGAAAATAATGAGAGTAATGTCAAAATATTTACAAAATATATAACATTATACAAGTCACGCCTTTATGCAAAGAAAATTAAAAATGTGAAGATTGTTAAGAATACGAATTAAATTTACAAAGTTCGCAGTAAACAAATGCATATTTGTAATATTATAACCAAAGTTGAATATAAAACGGTTTATAAGAACACCCACGTTATGAAAAATAATTGAATTAAAATAGAACCCAGCGGTTGCACTGTATTATAGAACTGATAACATAGCTTAATATGTGCATAACCTAAAATGTCTTGGTGTGACAATCTTCATTGAGTAAGGTAAGTTTATTATTTCAGCGAGCCAGTGTATAGTACTGAATACGAATAAAAGGTTGATATGTTCTGTGGCAGAATGTTATAATTTATAATATTCATCGTGTTGCTGTAAATATTGTATAGTAGTATTGTAACTAGTGCTGGGACTTAAATGCCTTAAAAATTATAGATACTGCACTTATATTTTTTTTATTCTTAATAATTCTGGTATAAATGATAATTGATAAATTATTTATATAAATTTTAACGGACTGTAAAATAGTTTTACAGATAGAACTGATTATTATTTGGACTTTTATTTTATATTTTAGTTTAATTTTTTTATATATAATATAATACGATAATCTACTTTACAGTTTGTTAAATTTATTTAAAAACCGTGTAAAAATCTTTATATACGATTTCAAATTTGAATTTTATTTTCAAAAATGCTCTAAAAAATAAAAAAAAAAATTACCTTACAATTTAAAGTTGTCAAAAAATGTAAAATAAAAACTTCCAATACTCATTCATAATTACATGAAACGTATATTTTATAAAACAAAAATCGCGTTGCTAGCTTCAGAAAACAATGTAAAGTGCATCAAAATCCCAGCCTTAATTACGACTTACGTTAATCAGAAATTAATATTCTAATTTTAAGGAATTTTTAAGTCTATTGATTTTTTTGATGATTTAATCACAAAAACAAAAAAACAATAGTTTTCGAAATGTATGCCTAAATTGAATTATTTTATAGTGAACCAAGTGCGTACAGGTATAAAATTACTATAACACATTCACCGGATCAAATGTCAAAATCACTTAGAATATTATGACAACAAACTTATTTCTATCAGCAATTCTGCCTACAATTCACTATTATATTTGATTTTCAACACTCGTATTACGCTATAGTTATTAATATTTGACAAATTATGAACAATTTTTTTTAAATATTTTTACAATTATTTTTACGTTTTATCGAACAAATAACATTCAAATTTACGTTTCAGTATTTATATTTCATATCATATGTGACATCAGAGTGTTCTATTATTATGATTTATGAATATCGTTTCTAAACAAATTTAATCTGTTAGTGATTTTTTTTTTTTTGTATTTTATTATTAATATAAAACCTTGTATTATTCTCGTTTACATGCTCTGTTGGATAAGCTTTTCTCTGCGTCACATAACACAAAATGTAAATAATAATGAAAAAACTCGTAAAAACCCGACGATCAAAAACCAATTCAGAACGAAATTTAGAAAGAAAGAAAAAACGCGGTAGAACAGTCACGGTAGAAAACAAAATAAGTTTGAAATTCATACGCGACTTGATATATTATGTTCAAATTGACGAAATACGGAATATTTGTATTGTAATTTATACTGTTGCGAGTTCGCCTGTAAACCATTTTTTTTTTTAGTCGAAATTCAAGACGACATAATTACTTTTAAATTAGATCTGATATTTATACATTATACCTATCGAAAACCCACATTTAATTTAACATAGATATTGTTTTCTCTGGCTTTGTGGACATAAAAAAAAATACTGTAGCATAAAGTATTACGTTGCAAATGCATTACAAGGTCTGATAATTGATGATCAAGAACGAAAACGTGACTTCTAACCATTTACCCTTTGCAATAACATTATAGTAGTAGGTACTCGCTCTAACCTTTGAAAGTTTGCATGGAAATTATACCGAACACACTTTCGTTGTCTCTATGAAATAGTTTACCTTGCCAATCTAAATCTCAACTCTGGAAAAATAAAACTTCGCGAGCAACCTTGTTTGCATTCAATTACGTATTTTCAATCCCAATACATACGATCATTGTGCAATAACTCTAAAAACACATATTTCTTATTCTTCAATCCGTCGATACGTCTATTTTCGGGGTAACTTTTTTTTTCTATATCAGAATAAACGTAATTTTTATGTAAATATTAAAATATTTTATGTGCACAATATGCGTTATAAAGGTTAAATAACAATATTATCTATCATCTGCGCTTTTAAACCAGGTACAGGGAGAAGAACATAATCTATCCAATTTAAACCATATACACGTACGAGACACTAAATGTCGATAAACACTTCAATCAATAAAAAAAAAATAGACCATACGTATTGCAATGTAGGAATTTAAGCATTTTCATAATACAATATTATCAATATTTTAGTTATGTAAGCGTCTATTTGATTTATAATCATCAATACTTTTGATAGTCGGTATTTTAGTGTTTTTTTTTTTTTTTGTTAACCTTTTAATGGGTAACGACGTATAGTACATTTAAATGTTTGACGAAGTAATAAAAATCGATTTTGTTCAAAATAAGGAGAAAGTAGGTAACCGCTCTGCTGTACAATAGATGTCCACTGTCCAGTAAACCTTGTTATAGAGGAGAATTTCACTGTGATATATATCCTAAATTGTAATTCGAAGATAAATAATTGAATACGAAAATCGATTCTGAGTGAAGAAGTCTGTTAACCTATATTAGTACTGCTTTTGACTAAACAAATATTTTTTTTTTATGAAATTTAAAAAAAAACTTAAACAAATCGACAATTTCAAATATTTATAAATAACTGGAAAATAATAAAATATTTTGAAAATGTTATTATGTATATAATATACTAAGATAAATATTTACAAATAATTTAAAGTATCTACCTACGATTATTGGTTTTTAGCAAACACAAAAAAACAAAATCAAATTTGTCCGATTTTCCTTAATTTTTTTTGCTAAGAATTTTTTACTTTTGACCAGCTTATGTACTTAATAAATTCAATTTTCTATCAGAAACTACACTCAAAGTTAAAAATCAATGCATTTATCGATCTGCCTAAAATCTAAAAATATTGATTAAATATACAATATATTTTTTAATTAAATATGAAAGAATATAAAATAGTAAATATTATAATATTCCCACAACGACATCAATATTAGAATCAAAAATAATTATTTTAAAAATATTATTCAAATTTAGTATTTGGGGCTTGATAAAAATCTTTAAAAAACATTATAGGTACTACAATTTGTCAAATTTGACATATTTGATAGCAGATGGATGAAACTATACATTCCTTTTATTATGTTTCATATTTTCTCAGTGTGTTTCCGAGTTCTAAACTTATATTTTTTTTAAATACCGTGGTAATAACTATATGCTTTTGAATATTTTATATTTTTCTTCGATAAACTCTAGAACAACTTTCTCCAATTCTTTTTTCCTCATCACGTATGTGATGTAGGTACTATGTGTAATAAGAATGAAAATGTAATTTGTTTACTATATAATAAAAAATAATACTATTATTGATTCGGCATATTTTATTACACTGTTTTCATGTAATATCACAATATTATCCTTCCATATAAACCAATCATTTGATCAATTTAACTGTATCTGTTTACGCATTTTTTTTTTTTTTTTTTGTTTACCAAAATAATGTTCGAGTCAATAAAACTATAAAGACCATATTTTCAACAACTTATATTTTTTATATAATTGATGGAGTGTCTTGTAGTGATATAAACATTTTTTTCAAGCCTCAATATCTTTTCAACGTATTATCATTTACCATGGACTTATTATCATTATAAAATCATTTGTAAATAATGTTTAATAGTTCAGAAATTAACCGTTAAAATGTTCATCTCGTATATTCATTAACATAAAAAACTAAATCATAAAATCTACACTAAAAAAAATATGGTTCCTTTTTGTTTGTATAGTTACAGACAGATTAGACACTCCTTGCATATTATAAACAACCTTAAGAATTTGAAAAAAATGGTCTTTAAGTATACTTACTTACAAATTCCAAAGATAAAAATTTAAATAAATGCATAGTTAAAGAAATAAATGAGGATGAGCAATGTTTGATGAATTACCTTGTATATAAATATAATATGTACAACAAAATAAAACAGTTTTAAATAGCCTCCAGTAAACCGTTTATATGAAATGTATGACAAACAATACAGATTTATGTGTTGAGCATACCAATCAGTCTTACAAAAAAATATACCGTTTCTGAACAGAGGAATACGGTTTTTCGATATTCTTCGATACGCCAAAGACTGCAGTATACATAATATATTATATATGCAATTTGTTTTTGTATAGCCACTCTTTTTTTTTATACTATTCATACTTTTTCAAAATTAATATCATTTCTGTGTATATTGAATGCGTTTTTAATACACATAGAATATTGGGTTAGAATATTGAATACATTTTATGGCTGCTATATAAAATGTTTTCGGATCGAATTTAAAACTAAATAAATCATAACTATATCGTAAGCCATATACTTTTAGGGATAACAATATATATTATAATGCACAAAGCTTGTGTAACATATTTCAGAAATTGATTATCAGTTCTAATATCGTAAAAACAATTATATGTTGTTGTAATTACCAGTTGTGTGAAGAAATATAAATAAATAAAACACTTAAATGTCATCTGAACGCCATGCGATGATCGTAATTAATAATTTTTCTAATAATAAAACATAGGAAAAAATACCATAATAGAAAATAAATAGGTACAGCAATCACGGATGAATGCTAAAACTTCAAAATTTTGATTAGGATTTCTTTTTTGTTTAATTTCAAAGCCATATACACTCTCCCGTAGCTATTCAATGTACTATTCAATCGTACTTAATAAGGTATATAAAATGTACGATAGTATTGTTTAAGCTATTTTAGACGATAATCGATTGTTGATACTTCTCGTTTAATTAATTTTCCATGTGGTCTCTGCATAATAAAAAGTTAAACAACGCGGAGAAATAGGATTTTTCCATCGCGATGATGATGATTTAAATAAACAATTTTTTTCAATAGATTTTTTTTTAAATTTTGACATGCAATGAAGTGTACAGGTACAGGCGAGTTGATAAATATAATACAGCATGTTATATTATGACCTGGTATTCTGAACTAAATATAGATTTTTTCTAATATATGAAGATAATATAACATTGTTTATGTTATTTATTTTAAAAAGATAAGTTTAAAAAAAATAAATAATAAATTAATATTTATATTTGTAAAGCACATAACAAAAATACATTTTTTTTAACAATGATTTTAAAATTTTCCTACTGTTCATTATTAAAAAAAACAATCATTGTATCACTTCAATTTCTGAGTGGAGTGATGAATGTGTTAGTTATACAATAATGTAAGTTTTTTTTATTTATTGTTTTTATTTTTGTGTCTGTCATAATGTTTTGGAGCAGTAAAAAGCTTTAATCTTAAACTTTTAAGGTGGTTTCTGTTAAAAAATTAGGCCTAGTTGGTTTTTTGGAAGGCGAAAAGTAAAACTTTTCTAAATATTCAAGAAAATTTAAAAAAAAATAAAATATAGGAAGAATTATGCAACGGAAATGTTTAACAAATATTTTTTTTTTTGTTTAAATTTAAAAATAAATAGTCATATATTATTATCAAGAATTTTTTCTAGCAACTTCTAGACATGATATAGTTTTCAAAATACTTTAGCTCTTTACCAGGGACTTTTCGGTTTTTAGTTTTAGATTTTTAGTACCTATTTAAATCCTTCAACTATATTTTTATAAATTAAATTTGGTTTTCTATTTACTCAGATCAATGATTATTTATATTATAAAACTATTCGATCATTCATTTACTATTTATCTGTACAATAAAACTAAATCTGTGTTTGTTTCGTAAAAATATAATAAATATTTAATATTTGTTATATTAAATAGTATAAGTTAAAAACTATCTACCTACTACTTAATAAAAGTATTATTTATAACTAATAGTGAATTTTTCATTTACTTTTATAATTCGTAAGTCGTAATATGACCTTTACAATTTTTAGTTAGTGTTTAAACCGAATAGAATAGTTAATTTTATAATATTATTAGTGCATATTATACGTGTTAATTATAAAATGTAGTATACATAATATTATTATATGATAAAATATCTTAAATAGGTACTCGTGATTATAATAAAATATAATGTGTACCTTTGATACTTTATTACATCACGTGTATTCACACAAAACAGAAAAAAAATCATTTGCACTTACGTGTAATTCATATTACTTTTCGAAAGATAGAAACGCGTTAAGTGGACGTTATACCCATATACTTGGTTATTTTTTTGAAAGTAAATACTCATTATCTCGAAAAATATGAAAGTTTTTGATAATATTTTTTTACATAATTGTAATTTAGTTTTGAATTTTTATTTTTGTACCCAATCCGAAGATTTTGCGCAAGTACTCCGCTTATTTATGTTTGTAATACGTATAACTAATTTACGACTTGTACCTACAAAGTTCGATTTTTAAACTCAATTCTAAAAATATATATATTGATTCAAAATATTAAATTAAAAATGTATGTTTTCATTTAATAAAGTAAAAAATCTAAAAATAGTAAAAATGTTAATTTGTAATAGATTTATCAAAAAAAAAAAAATGATTTTCAAAAACATTAATACGTTTCGAGATAATGAATTTACTTATAGTGAAAAAGAATCACCCTGTGGATGTTATAATAAAATATATATTACATACTGTTCCGTCTTTATAACGGGAAATATAATAAAATCAGAATTCTTGAGACACATGGGTTATATCTGAAGTCCATCAAATTTGAAGTGGAAAATTCGTAAAGATAATATCATATTTGTTTTAATATGAACCTATATAGACGCCACAGTTTATGCATCGAACTTTAGAATTTCGCTATTTCGTTCATTAAATACACGAAGGTAGTTGTTATCTTGTTATCAGACGATTATCGTGTCTCTTCTCTTAAGAGAATATATTAAATTATATACATCAACATAATGATATTATGTGCACTGATATTCTACGAGGACGAGGAGACGCGCAGTGTAATAAACCGTCATCGCGACCAAACTACATGACAATATATACGAATCCAACTTACAGATTTGAACGTCAACAAGTACTTGTATACGACACGTGCAATTAATTTTATTAAAAATATCACGAGACCGATAAATTAATTAATAAATGATTTCGCAATACCTATTAATAACTGACGAATTTGTGACGAATAAAATAAATTAATATATCACGACGTAGTGAGAATGGACAGGACAAAATTGCGTTTCTCAACATTAACGGTTACATTAAAATCTACAGAATGGTATTATAGTAGGTAGTCATTGCTCTTTCGCGCGTATACTGCCCTAATGATAATAATAATAATAATAATAATAATAATAATAATAATAATAATAATAATAATAATAATAATAATAATAATAATAATAATAATGATAATAATAATAATAATAATAATAATAATAATAATAATAATAATAATGATAATAATAATAATAATAATAATAATAATGATAATAATAATGATAATAATAATGATAATAATAATGATAATGATAATGATAATGATAATAATAATAATAATAATAATAATAATAATAATAATAATAATAATAATAGTTATAATAATAATAATAGTATAGAATGAAATGCGTGCACGTACTTACCTCGTGGAGTTCGAGCAGTCCGCCAACGACTGATGTGGTTCCGTGTGCGTACAGCCCGCCGAGTTCACTCGAACAGAAATGCGCTACCGGTATATGTGTGTCCCTGGCGCAAACGCTTAGAGCCCTCGTTTTTATGCACCGGGGCAGTGAAGTGACGGCGGCAGTGGTAGTTTGTGGCGTGAGGTGTGCGCGTGCGGGTGATGGTGACGGTGGCGGTGTCGGCGGTGGTAGTAGTGGTGGGGGGGGACAATTCGGTAGCCGGTGAAACGTACTTCGGTATCGCCACCGGGATGGTCGAAACTCGTTACAGTACTCCGATAATCCGCTTAGAAGGAAAAAAAAAAAACCACTAGACATTTGAAATATGTAAATGTGAATATTTATGTTTTTGTTATTGGTTTCATTATTATTAATACTGTAAGACGAGTGGTGATAAGAAAAAAAAATAATAATAACGTTTTTGTACATTTGTTTTTCTGCAGTGTAATGACGGTTACGATTTCGAATTGCAAACGATATTACGATAATTATAATACTTATCTAAGCACAATGCATCATACGGTACACACAATATAAATAAATGCATTATCCACACAGAAATTTACGAAATTTCGTATGTTTATTAATTAGGTACCATCGACTTAATTTTGTTTTTAATGAAAATTTATTTTTTTTTTCGATTTCAGTATACCTATGAGCTCTAAAGTACATTTAATCATTTTAGTAGGTGTTAACACCAAATTACACAGTAGTTTATTATTTGTGAGTATTCATATTAGCGCATTGTGGATGAACAGTTCTATACATGTTTCTATTTTCACTTGACTATTACTAAAAATTGTTAGCATTTCTTATTAGTTGTTGTAAAAGTATAACAAAAGTTTACAAATCTAAAATAAAAATAATATTATTATGATAAGTATTATTATTTAATTAAAAATTATTAGTTGGCATTAAATAGGTACGATAAGTGAATAAAAAAAAAAAAAAAAATCTGAGTGAAAACGGAGTGTTAGCCACTATTAAGACATTATGAATGTTTTATATTAGGTAGGTACTATTAATATAGTTAATAGTAATAAGGTAGACTTAACCAAAATCATCGCATATATAATATTATTAAGATTATAATAGTGTTTTATATAGCCTGAAATATTATAATTATATTATTTAACTCTTGCAAAGAAACATACATTTTAATCTTAGAGCTATTTCAAGTTTTATAATTTTTGAACTAACAGTGAGTATTTATATTCTGAAACAAAATATTTTTTTCCGGAGTATTGAATATTTTTTTAGAAACACTTAAGTTTAGAAAAACTGTTCAGTGTCACTTCACACTTGTTAAAAAAATATTTATATATAAAAAACTATTAATTGCATTATACTAGCAATTTATACGTCAACATTTTCATGAAAATATTTAGTTATAAAACTTATGATAAAAAAAAATTGGAGGAAGTTGTTGAGCTGTATAGTAGGTTTTGAATGTAGGTTATTAAGAAGATTACAATAATAGATAGATTAAATTTGAGTTCAATGATAAATCGTTGCATATGAAAAACGATTCTAAACAGAAACGATGTATAACGAATAACCGTAAATATTTTAAATTTTAACCAAGCATATGTTTGAAATAGCATATTCTATTCATGGAATAATTTTAAAAATGTTTGGACTTTTTTAAAACTATTTATAGACATTTTCAATTTTTTGGATAGGTTTTTTTTTTTATAAATATCGATAAACAATTTTCGCTGGGTCAAAAATCTTCATATTTAATACTGTAACCAAAAAATCATCTAAAAATATGTGACTACCGTTTTTTTAGGTTCGTATTTGAACGAAATTAGATAATTTAATAAAGAATAACAATTTTTGTTATAATTTAAAAATATTATTTGCGGGTATTATTTGCAGACCGCCTTTGCTCATAATATATTTTTGTATGTAATGATTTGTCATCAAATTTAAATTAAACACATATTATACTCATAATATAGTTAATTACTTCTCAATAACGAAAGGTACACTCGATACCTACTGTGCAGTAGAATGATCTCTTAATTTTTCTTTTTTATTATTATTATTCTTTTTTTTTTTTTTTTAAATTATAAAACTCTAACTTTTTATAAAATAATCCTATATTTTATATTATTAATTATTATAGTATTATATCGTATTGTTTTAGTAAACTTATAAGTCAATTCTTACGTACCGAAGAATAGTGTGAATACTAAGTATAAACATATTAAAATTAATCTAAATATTTTGAAAAATTCTATGTGTATCGAACATTATAATATTAAGTAATAGTGGAATTATTCAAGTGTCTACGTTTAATATTTTTAAATTACAACAATAAAGTTAAAAATCGTCGTTTTTTGTTTAAGTATTCAATTTTATTAACATTTAAACTTAAAACTCCTATAAAAAAAATTACACCAATGTATTTAGATATTTACAAACTGCTGTAATTACAACATTTTAGGACTACTTTATTTAATATTCATGCTTGTTGACAATTTAAAATGTCTATTTAAAGATTTCAAAAATATCCAAAATATTTTTTTAATGTAATCGTGTCTATAAAATGCCAATTTTAATATGTTTGATAAAAATGTGAATTCTCTACAATTGTTTCATTTTGAATTACAACAAAAAATAAAAATCAATTTTATTGAAAACTAGAGTTACGTAAGGGTATTTCCTTTTATCGCATTTTTTTGCTTTTGTTTTTCAGATAATTTTTAAAAGTACTCATTATTTCCTACTTAAATAAGAAAATTACCCTTAATGTTAAAGATTTTTATCATTATCAATACTTGATGACAGTTGGACACACATGCAAAAAATATAAATAATAAAAAAAACATGATTGAAAAATCAATACATTCATCGCTCCGTTCAAAATCTGAAATGTTTATCAATTTAAAAAATGATTTCCATTGATCTCCCATACGAACCTGGTACTTATGGAATTCAGCAGAGGAAAATTTACAGGAAAGCTCGGAGTATATTATATATTACACTATATGCAAAAATAATTATACTATTTTTTTCATGTAACGAAGTAAATTTATTAATAATATTAGGTAACTAGCAATGCACAAACTGTATAATATTATTATGTTCAATGGCAAACTGTGATGTACGATTCGTGGAAAAGCTGTTTTAGTGGTTTTACAAAATGAATGCGACAAAATATAATATAATATTATACATTATATTCACATTTTTTATTAGTTTAAATACTCATCTCTATAAAATATGATTTATATTAAGTACAAATATTTAGTGATGCAATATTTTTGAAAAAGTTATTATATAAAATTAATTTGTATAGTATGTTATGCGAAGTATAAAAAAAATATGCCCGCTAAATTATGCAGGTCACACGTAAACGTATATTCTATTTCTATACAAATAAATATAATCGGACAGATTTTCATCAGACAAAAATTATTAAAACAATATATTTCAAGAAAATATGTACTCAATTCCATTTTAAAAATTTGTTTCAAACTGGATGAGTAATATAATAATAATATGTCTTTTTTTTATCTTTTTGTCGGATGAATATTGCTTATATTTGTATTACATCCCGTAAGTAGTTTGGATCATGTACGTACACAATACATACGTGGTCAAAGAAAATACTTTTAAATATTCTATTTGAATCTAGTATATAAGTGATATCGTCATCATTAAGATATTTGTTAAATGTAAATTTTAAACATATTTTTAGTGCAATATTCTCTATACCTATATATAATGTTAATCATAATGCCGTTGTATAAATTATACAGTTGTAAAATCAAAAGTCGATTCTAAAAATAATATAATTATATATACAAAAAAAAAAAAGAAAACCTTCTTTAACTTCTTTCCTTGAAAAACACAAAATTGTAAACTATTGTACAGTATAACATTATTAAATTACAAAAATAATATTATACTTAAGCTGGTATTTGTTTACAAAATTTATGTCTTGTGTATGTTGAATTAATTTAATATGTTTCTGAAATACAAAAATATTAAAAAAAAAAAGCGTATTATAAACATATTGTGTACTCTTCTTTAAACTTAAGTTCTTACAGTGTAAATTATACTGTATATTAATATTATATAATTATATTTAAATTTCTACATTCGAATGATGGTTTAAAATAAATAAAAGTATAAAAAAATTTCTAAAATATGTTGTAGTATAAAAATGTTGCAGTACTCTAATCTTAACCAAATAGCCTGATATTTATTATTTTTATTTTTAAACTCTCACGGAGGTGACCACAGTATATAATTTGCAATATGATATCATTTAATACATAAATTTACTCTTTACTTTCTTTTTTATATTTTTTAGTTTTTTTATGTACATACTACATCATTTTAACTTATACGCCATAAAATATACGAAATTTGTCGAATGCAGATTTAATATGATTCGATTTAAAAGTTTCAATTTAAACAATAAAATATTAAATCATAAAACATTAATATGACGTGCCCCTATTGTAAAATGCCATGGTTGCCTTCTGAGACCGTACATAGGTCGCGGGGTTTCTCACGGCTACATATTCTGCTGGAATAATGTATTTTGCTATACGTATTTGCATAAGTCTAACGATATGGTTTTAAAACATAAGAATCGTGAGATAAAGCCGACCTCTTTATTTACAAGCGAGCATTAACCTGTGGACTAAAATTGAAAGATTTAACTCCAATAAATTACCGAGCACATGTTCCGTTTCGCCGCAACGTGCTTGTCATGGGTATTGTTTCAAATTGAACTCATTAATAAGGACAATACGTTATAGGTGGCATTATCTATTATTCATGATTAATATGATATAATTATATCCAAACGACAAACGTAATATAATATTATTTTATTTACAATACACCCAGGAGTTGCATATGCACGAGATTGTATAGGGGCTGAGAATTCTACCACATGCTTTTTTATTTACACAAATAAAATGTTGATAACAATCAATATTATTTATTACAATTTATTTTTAAGTATTCACATTAAATTATTATTGTTATTATAATTTAAATGATATATAATAATACGCTAACCCGCATAATTTCCAACGTGACATTATGACTATATTATCATGAAAATTATTTAAAACAAATTTCAAATAGAAGTGTAGAAGTATGAGTTGTTATACTCATTATACGTATGTTTGAAAAAGTATCTGTTAGAGATCAGCAGTTATACATACCAATGCTTTAAAATACTAAAGTTAAAAGTGATTTTTGGTTGCGGATGAAATCGATTTTGATGATAAGCCAAATGTGTGTTGACGAGTGACAATAGATCATTTTCCCAAGTAATTTTTGTTAATTATATTATTATTATTGTGTATTTGTGTGGCATTAATGTTTTGTACAAAGACGTTCGTGTACTGTGTACACTCTACAAACGGAAAATATTCTTGTAATTTCTCCATCCTATTGATATCGCATTATTTACAGTAGTGTTTATACATTTTTAGCACTATGACTAGCATTAATTTGTTTAAAAAAATTAGGTTATTTGTTTTAATAATATGTTTAGCATTTATTTCATCTTGAGTACCTATGTATTTTGTTTAACTATTTGGTTATTGTTATAATGAAGTGATCAAACTACTTTATGTACTATTATATGTAATAACATAACAGCATATAGGTACCTGAAAGTTCTAGTAAACATAATCAAATGACGATAAATGGTTTGGAAAGCTTTAATGGGCTTCAGTGGGATAAAACCTATGCCCCTAAGCAATAATTTATATTTAGTGTAAAATGGTATTTGTTCGGATGGAAGGTTTTGACTTTAAAATTTATCACATAGAAATTAGCCGAAACTGTACAATATATAAAAATTATGTCGGAAACACGTGATTTTATGAATAAACTATGTATATAACAGACAAGATTTAATTTTGATTTTATCAATTACAAAAAAATAAATAAAATATTATTACGTTATTCATAGTAAAAAAACCCAAACAATAAGTATAATTAATTTTAATATTCAATTTAAAATAAATAAAGAGTTGTTACAGTTATTTTTACATAAATATTGTGGGATATAGAGATTTTTATGGACGTTGGAAATAAACGTTCGTAATTTTCTTTTCGTTACGAAAACGTTGATTTTTTTCCTTAATTTTATTTTTGATAGTTATTATAAAAGTGATGATTTACGTGTTTCTGAAATAACGTTGACGTTTTAATATAATTATATAGATGTCATATAAGATAATAATAACAATATAAATTATTATGTTATTTATTCTATATTATTATTAATAATAACACAGAGTATTGTCCCACCGTATTATTCCTCAACAACAATTTTCGTGTTTACTAAAATTATTACTTTATGGACTTTAATATAAATTTGTTTAACAATTTAAAAACACATAACTATATAATATGATGAGAATGTTCAATGGAAATAAACAATTTAACTTTCACATTATTTTGTTTACATAAAATATGCATACAAATTAGGTATCATATGTTTGTATTTAGGTTACAATACAAAATAAATATGCACAAGATGCACAATTGCATTGAATATAATATTTTGAGAAAGATACCCTCGCCGTTTGGCACGTGGACCCTACAAGCGCGTAATTTATTATGTGGCATAACTGCAAAGCTATTCAGTCAAATGCAAAATACACCCACGATAATATTACATATATAAATAATATACTTAAAAATATAATCAATATCAAAACAGATAACCATCGACATTAAACTGTACCGCGTATTTAGGTGCAAAATAATGTTTTGTTTTAAATGTTTCTAGTTTGTGAAAATTATATTATATGTAATGTAATCGGTGAGAATTTACAAGATGGATAATTCACCAAACACGCTCATAGATATTTTATCCTTTAATTATTATGAGTTCGTTTAAATTTTTAGTTTTTGAATTTTCAAGTATAAAAACCATATTTTTAAATATTTATTTTTTACGTCAAATAATGAACTTTAGTGATATTAACTTTTTTTTCAAATGTAAACCACTCTTATTAGATGGCAGTCAATATTGAAATGACTATAACTTGCTATACCATATTTATATTATACAACCTATGGAGGTGGTATTTCGACAGTGAAACCATTAATTTTTTTTTTATTAAATATATATAAACGTAATATAATGCTATGATAAAGTAAGCAATTTTTTTTTTAGCTTGGCAAAGTGGTGATACACATTTGTGATGGACATATAATTATATTTATTTTTCTTCTTGTAGATACGCATAGTATACTTTTTAAGATTTGTGAAATTAAAATTATGTCCCAGAAAAGCTTTAAACAAGTTTTCTTGTCGTTACTGTATGAACTTCATGATTAAAGCCAGTGAACACATCCCTTGTAAAATTCTATTCATAATCCATTTCCATTTCCCTAGCTTTCGTTTGAGTATTGTAAAAAACTAAGAGGATGAAAAATATGATACTGAAAAAAATTCTTTGCAATACATATTAAAAGACTTAAAAATAATGTGTAGATAATAGTATAATATTTCAAAAACTATTGAGTTATATGTTATAAACTAGGTCAAATGTGACAGTTCACACAGTGTGAGTATACATAATACAAGGAGGGGCTGCATAAACGTTATAATAAAATGAGACAGTAAAGGTGAATGTGGGTAAAAGGTTTTAAAAGGGTTACCTAATATGATAGTGAGAGGACCTTTTGTTTTCAATGCTCAACCAAATCATCCAGAAAAAATTCTACCGACTGTAGTAAAATACAATAAGATTTTTACAAGGCTGTATTTGATAGATTTATTATTATTAAAATAATGTATCATATTTTTAAAGTTTTTACATTTGAACGTAGGTGTTATTTGAAAACATTCATAAAATGGCATGTCAGTATTGCGTCTACCGTGCACTTAACTTGAGAAACTTGAGAAATTTAAAAATAAAATAACTGGATAAATTACAATTATTATTTTGAACTTCGAGCAATTTCATATAAACATTAAAAATTTTACATTTTGCAATTCCAGTATTATGCAATTCATAGAAAAAAAAAATTAATGTATGAATCTAATTTGTTAATTTATAATACAATTTTTTATATCAATTTGTATTCGTTTGTTCTTTTGAATTACTATCAGTGTTAAAATCACAAACTATAGAGATTCATATTAAATTCAATTATAAACAATAAACAATAGTGTTTCCATTACTGGCGAATCAATCAAGTTATAATACCCATATAAAACTCGTGCATAAAACTACAGCGTTCATATTATTATATTATAATATGATGTACATGGTTGTACAATATGCATATGTTAACACGAGAACAATATTAGGATTTTTAGAATTAAGCTGAACAATATAAATTATATTAAAAGTGTACAATGGATATCATTATGCGGAAGCACTCTGAGACATAAACACCTGTTTCTGCATTACCCGAGATGATGAATTTTCAATTTAAAAATAGGGATGTTCCGATGTCTCGGATGCGTCCCCGCACGTTTTTAATTTTTCCTTTTTAATAACCCTAGTGTGCCCTCTAGTTTCATCGACCGATTAAATTAAATAGACCAAGTGCATCCTGGGTCTGCAGCTAAAACTTTTAAGAGATAGAACTAACTATCGACTAATATAATACAAAAATGTACAATTATATTAATAATTTATACATCAACGGCTATGGAAATGGTGAAAAACTTCATTTTATTTTAACTTATCATGACTACGACTCATTTATGCTCAATAATAAATTGCGAGTAGTAACCTAATGCACGAAATAGTGCCATAATATAAAAGTAAATACATTTGTTTTTAATTTTCAAAATTTTCAGTAAAATTTATACAGTTACAAAAAAAAAAAAAAAAATAATAATAATAATAAAAACTAATGCAAAAATAAGTACACCCTCTTAACTTAAAATGTGGACAAATGGTTGTACCTAAGCCAAACAATAAAATAAATGATAACATCCTAATACTTTTAGGGTATTCACTTCCTAGGAGGGTACACTTAGCGTAACTCAAATTAACTGGGACGTATTCAGGATATGTAAAAATATATGTGTGCCGCGGCGACCTGGATAGAACAGCTAGGGCGACGGCGTACCGAATGCCTATGGATATTACACTGTAGTGAACGTCAGTGGACTGTTATAGTATAGGTGCTTAAAAGAAAGGTTGGAAATAGTTACCGATTTGGACAAATGACGAGAAGAGAATTGATTTTGTGAAATTCTCCGAGACACACACACACACACACATATATATATATATTGAATTTTCTACGAGTGGAAAACTTAAAAATTATGTTAATAAAATACGGTTTAGGCCGACCACGGGCGGTCGCCAATACGGCGGGGAACGAAATAAATGATACAGTCGAACATATATAACAAGTGGTGAGGAGGGGGGGGGAGTGTGATAATAGATAAACTGACAGTGGCTACAAACCGATGTGACCCGGCGGGTTGATCAAACAGCCGATCCGATGTTCGGCGGCGTGAGCACTATCAACGGCGTATCGTTGGGGCGCGCGCAAACAACGGTGTCATCGGTAAACGGCCGCGCGCGCGAGCGGTACACTGCGACGCGGCGGCACAAAACCCGGGAGGCCCGCGTAATGAAACGGACGGAGAAACAAACCGCTGGATGGTGGACGGGTGACGAACCAAAAGCCCAGACTGGTCCGGAATGAACGGCCGAGGGCTCGACCAATCGGGGTGCTCGGACGACTGTTACTGGGGAACTTGTCGGAACGGGCAAACCGCGTGGCGCGAGGGGCCGCGGGCGGCAGAGCGACAGCCGACGGCGATTGGCCGCAAAACGGCGTTGGCACTGCCGGACGGCGAACGGGGTTGAGCGACCGCGGGATGAACAACGCGACGCGGTCACGGGATCGCGGACGACGGACCTTGACGGCGACGACGCACCGGTTCGCGCGTGTAAACGCGGGACGCAGCGCAAAACGACAGCTTCGCCGAGGCGGCTGGGTAACGACAGACAGTTAGACGCCGTGTCCGCGGGCCGCCGATAAGGATTCCCTCTCCACAGATATCGCGGTCGGTCGCGCGGTAGAAATGTCGTACCGGCGACAATAGAAGCGCAAAGTGCGGCCTCTCAACAATATGATCATTGGGACGCACTCGGGAGTCGGGACAGTTACAATGGTCATTTCAAAACGTACTCAAGAAACTCCACAAAAAATAATTAATTAAAGCGAAAAAGATAAGATAAAATATTTATTATATACCTATAATATCGTGACAATAGATAATGTAATTTACAGGTCAATAATAATAGAACAATGTAATTGTTTTTAAAAGAAAAGGATTAAAAAATTAAAGTTATGACTTATTGGCCAAAGAAGTTATATATAATGTAATATATTATACGTTTAATGTGATCAAGTGTTAAATTGGCAATTATTATAAAACGAGAGGAAAACTTATTTCATATGTATTATAGTGTTAAAATAACCTACGATATATAGCATGCAAAATTATTAGAAACAGACCAAAACATACTTACAAATGCGAAGATGCAACTATAAATCTTTCTCACGCAGTATTACACGTACCCATCTACAAATTATCGGTCTAGCGGTAATACATTATAACTCAAACAATAGAATTTATAACTATTAACTCTACTAATTTATTCATACGATTATCCATTTACAGAGGTGGTTAATCATTTTATAGTATGATTATTTATTAATAACTTTAATATTCATATACAGTGTGTATCTTATGTCGTTGTACACGTGTTTTTTTAATGATTATGTACCTGCTATGGATCGATAATATGGAATTCCAAAAAAACGAAAAAGATGTGCTTCTTTATTTTAATCTATCAATTATTTTTATTCAATTGCTATGACTACGCACTTGTGCCAATAGCAAAATCAACTTTATTTTTTAAAATGGTAACAACTATATTTTTTTTAATAGATTCTGGTAAATTTTTTTTCTGAAAATTTTTATGGTCACATCATTACTTTTGGTCCACTAATTTATTAACTGTAATCTTCATATTTTTAGTAAATCTACGAATAGTTTCAATTGAAACAATCGATATAAATTAAATTTACTAAAGTTAAATATTTTTTTTTTTGAATAATATATTTATGCAATTTTATTTCTTTGTATTCACGTAAATGGTCATCAAAAATCCCAACCAAGACATTCATTTTCTAGGGCCATTGAGTATGTCCTTGTCGCAAGGACCACTCTGTATATTAAATTGTATTAAAATTATGATGATAAACTAATTAATAATAAACCAATAATATTGAAGCTATCAGTTATGTAGTTATATTGCATATACAAGACGCCGTGTTACAAATATCAAAATAGTACAACATTATATTAATACAAAATATCTCTTATGTAGTTTAATTGTAGTAATATCATAAACATTCATTTTAACGGTTCCATTATTAGGCGTTTACTTGAAATATTCAAATATCAGATATTTAAATAAATGAATTTAAAATATAATCAAGTTAATACAGTTGATTCACGAATTAATAGAAATAATAATTAACATTAATTAGTAATGACTAATAGGTACCTACACAAATAAATTCATATTACTTGTTATGTCGTTATAAGTAAGTAGTAATTGCAAATAATTAGTTGACAGCCACATATATGTCGATTTGCTCTCTTCGTTTACGATTTTTTTTTAATTCTAGTGTGTTTACTATTTGTGAAAAAAGAAATATATAGCCTAAATAAATAATAAAAACAAAAGCAGTGTGACGGTTTCGATGGCAGGGGGATACGTAGAATCGGCGTATTCTCTTGCTGAACAGAGTATAGTATTAATTGATAAAAAATGCACAACAATAAAACCACATACTATTTATTTATGAACTTACAAGCAAAAACGAATGGACACAGGTATGCCGTTGCATTCTTATCACTCGGAAAGTATTGATCGTTTCTAAATGAAATTAAAATAAAAAAGATTCAATTTATTTAACAACGACTATAAATCAATTAATATGCTGAACAGTGAAGAATTCGCATCAATATTACGCACAAGTACGTGTGCAATGCGACTAACCCTACAAATTGCAGGTACTGAACGATTTTTTTATTTTTTAATTTCACATCTGCTACGAGTTAAAATTATGCCATGCCATACGCCGCATAAACCACAACGTAGGTATAAAATATGAGCGTATAATGTTAAATAGGATTTAGGATCGGGTCTTTAATCCTTGAATACCACAATAATGGACGTATTCAGGGCAAACAGCCGTTTGCTAGTTAGATCATCGAGTTAGTCATTTGTATAATAGAACGTAATACAAAATTTATCGATTTTGGTTGAATCAAAATATGATTTAATATTATTTTATTATTATAATTCATGAGTAATTTAAATGTATACAAAATATTTACAACCATATTTTCGTCCTTTGGTTCATATTTTATTATTATTTATAATATTTATAAGATATAAATAATATTTGAGACCATTTTTCATCACTACAATGGTTTTCTTTTTAATATCATGATTATAAATATATTATAGATAATATATAATATATAAATATATTTTATTAGTAACTCACTAATAATGCTTGCTCCCATTTTTTCTTTAACCATCTATGCATATTTTTTTTTAAATTGATAATAGTAGATTCAGAAGATATAAAAAAAAAAATTAAGTTTGTATGGAACATTAATTAAATGGTATAAAAACATATTAGCATTTGAAATAATATAAAGTTTCAATACACTTAAAAATATAAAAATCAGAATTGAACAAATGTATAATTCAAAATGCGGGTTAACGTATTTAGTGAACATAATCCCTCTATATCACATTGTTGTTTTTTCATAACTGCAAGAAGCATCTGAATACAATAAAGTTAATGACATTTTTAACTGTTATTTCACAACTGTATATAATATATAATATGACATATATAAAATTATTATATTTTGGTTCGCATGTATAATAATTAGATAGCTCTCTAGTAGGAAATTACAATATTACTTTGATAACACAATTTTCCTATATGATATACATAAGTATAAAAGTACAATGCTAACCAATAGCATTGTATATAATCAAAAATAATGGTGTTTATAATAATTTTTCGAATTACAATTATATATTAAAAGTAGGTAATAGGTTTTTTTTCTTTTTTTTTAACATTTAAATATAAACGGAATACTAAGAATTTAAACGAGGGAGTATAATTTTTCGTTCTAACTGATTGTAATCAAGT
Source organism: Pentalonia nigronervosa (assembly GCA_014851325.1). NCBI lineage: Eukaryota > Metazoa > Arthropoda > Insecta > Hemiptera > Aphididae > Pentalonia > Pentalonia nigronervosa. The sequence continues at coordinate 15,092 of JACXSJ010000821.1, read as the reverse complement.
GAACCTTAATTGCTAAATTATTATTATTATTATTATTTTAATTATATAAGGCTTTCTAAAGTCTTTGTAGATATTTTCATTTAACGAAAATAAAGCTTTTAAGTAAATATATAATTAAATATAATTAATATAATAACCATTATTATGATTTACAGAAAATATTTTAATTTAATAGTTGTAGTATACGTTATTATGTGAGCCTTAAAAAAGATACTCAAATCAATCATACAGATAAAAACAATAAGAGTTACATGAAGAACTAATGTTTGTTCAAAACGTAAATTTAAAATAAAAATAAATTATAATGAACAATGAACCTATTCAACGAGAAAATTTCACATAAATTATAAGTTGATAAAACAGAGAATACAAATGAGAAGAATACTGATTGCAAGTAAAATTATTCAACATCACAATCTTTCAAACTGTTTTTCTTCAGGTATACAACAAAAATGAATCTTTGATGGTAATAAAAAAAAAGTTATTTCGTTTTTAATTATAAACTTGTAAATAGCAAAAATAACTGAAATCATATATTTAAGTATATAAAAGAATATTATAATACAATATTAATGGAATACAAAATTTAATATCGTTTATGACTCAAAGAAAAGTGTAAATTTTGTTAAAAAATAAAATTACACGGGAATGAGATTAAAAAACCATTAAACGTGCTAAATTTATTTTTAGGAAAAACAAACGACTTATTCAATGTTATATAACACATCCAGCAAAAAATAATTTTTATTTATTATTATAACAAAATACAATTTTATTTTAAAAAAGTTATGTGTCTAACGTGTTTAATTTAAACAAAAATAATATATTTATAATGATATTTTGTGTTTATTATACAATCAAAGTTAAAATGAAAACATAATACTATGCACGTAAATACATATTTGGTTACTTTCATAATTTATAGATTTTTTTTTCTATGATTCGTTGTGATTTAATTTTTTATAACAGTACAACATATGTTAAAAGTTAAAATCATAAAAAAGCCACAACTAACATTACATAGTATTACCATTATTGTATTATTTTTTGGTACAGTACTAGAAATAAGATTGTGTGCTATCATTTTACTTTTCTGAGACCAATTGTTTTCATAATACGTAAATTTGTGAAGTATATTTAACAACAATGTGATTATTTTTAACCCTATTCATACTTTTTAGTTATTAAAATGGAAGAACTGAACTGGCTTTCATATTAAATTCAAAAGATAGACTATTTTAAGTAAAAAAACACCCACGGTAAATTTGCATACACAATTTAATGAGTTAAAATATTTAAAAATATAGTCCATTAAGATTTTAAAGATATTAATATTATGCATTCATAAAATCTATAAACTATTTCCGATTTTCGTAAGAAATTACACATTAATTTCATTAATTAATTATATTTTAATTATACACATTTATTTATAGTATAGTACCTGGAATAATTGTTATGAAATTACCTAAAAACATAGGTAAAGTAAAATTTTTTTAGTACAATTAAAGAAATGATAAATTTTAATAATAAATGCAAGCAATAATAAATTATTTTTGTTATTCTCAGTTTTATACTAATAATTTTATAATATTATTCTTGTCACGAACAATTGTATTAAAATGTATTACAGTCAAACTTGGTTAACTCGAAGTTGAAAGGACCGGAGTAAAAGTTCGAGTTATCCAAAAAAAAATTTTAAAACAGTACTGTATATTAATTCCTGTGTTTATTATAAATATAATATGTAATGTGCAATAAAAATTAGTTACTATGTATTTATATGTATGTATGTATATGTAATTTTAAAAAGGTAGGTATTAATGTATGTACATATAAACAAAAATGAGGTTAAAAAATTATTTAAAAAAGGTATTTATTTTTGTTTGAGTTTTGCTGATGATTGCAGCGATTGTAGTGAATCGTTCTATTTTATTCAAAGCTTCGAAAAGTTCATCACTGACCTCTCTTTTGTTTTCGATAAATCGCCTTAATTCATTAATATGCATCCGTGCTTGTATACTCGTGGGAATGGTGGGGTTCGATACATTTTTGTTCCTCTTCTTCATCCGATGATTGAGTACATCTTACAGTTAATTGTATAATATCTGAATCTGATAAATGTCCGCATACTTTCAAGTCGTTATCCATGTTGATGTAGTCATCAAAATTAATATTTACACCTTGCTTCACATCGTCCCATATAATCACGTTGAAACAATCACAGATCACTGAACACGAAAGTCATGCGTCGTCGTGAACCAGTCGTCGTCGTCATAAACCGTAGATAACCAACTTATCGGTAACGATAATATTAATGACTAATGAGTAATGACCTTTATAGATAAATGAGGGAAATTTTATACAAATACATATGTATTAATAAAACTCAAAACTTCGAGCTATCCACACGAAAATATTCGAGTTAAACAAGATTTTTTTACATTGTTTAAATAGGAAATTCTAGGGACCGGAGTAAAAGTTCGAGGTATCGACGATTTCGAATTAAAGAAGTTCAAGATAACCAAGTTCGACTGTATTTGTAATTCATTCTAATATTAATTATATAAATATAATTAATTATCTTTAAAAAAATAATACATATTGATTCTTAAACTTTAAAAAAAAATAACAAATATAAAATATTGTTTTGATTTAATTTATTGAATAGATACTAATTGAAATATTAGAATATAATATAAATGCCATGTGAACAATTTTGTGTTCAAATTAAAAAAATATTTATGAATAAAACGGGAAATAATTTATTTCCTAAGAACCCTAAAAAATGTCAAATTGTTTTAAGCTACGTGTTTCAAAATATGCAAATTAGATGCATACTTAATATACCTAATTAATAAAAAAAAAAAGTAAAACTTATTGAAATGCCAATAATTATTTTAGTCATCTCAAAGTTAAAAAAAAAATTAGTTTTTTTTATAAATAACCATTTCAGAATATTAATTCAAATCCTGTAAACGTTTTTTTTTTTTATTAAAAATGTTCAAACAAATACTATATTATTATCAACCTCTAGTTAATTGTACGCAATTAGGATTATATTTACATTTATTAAAAATATTGAAAATGTGGTTTCTCACATGACAATAGAAACAGACAAACACCTAAATAGGCTAACTTGCCTATTCAACTATAGAATATCTTATATCAGCCAATCTATAGGGTACCTCCTCACTTAGACCATAATTGGTTCGAATTCTGATAGATAAAGGAATAAAAATGTTAACAATCTTTATTTAAAGTTTTACACTTTTTTACCTTCATATACTTTATCATGTCACGTTGTATTGTCGATGGTTCTTCAGATTTTATCTCAGTAATTACATCCTTAAAAAAATTTTAGTTATTTTTTAAAAAAAATCAATCCAAATATTTTTTTTTTTTTAAGTACCTACTTGCATTATTTTAAATTAATTAAAAAAAACATAGGAGTGAGAAATAACTTTATGAATAATAATATATAATATATTATTAGCAGTTTATTAAATCATTTGAAAATCATAGTATAAAAATTGTCAAATAACTATAAAATACTATAATTCTTGTAGGTACTTTATTAGTTGTTGTTATTTAACTCTCACATTGAATAATTAATCATAATTAACATTTTACAAAAAAAAATAAATATCGAATCAAATATACTTGAGTGTATAGTATGTTCAAACTAAAAAAAAATATTAAAACAATTTAAGACTATTAGTTCTGTTTTAGTTTTTCTCATTATTTATTAAACATTAGTATAATATGGTAGAATGGTATTAACACATTTCTATAAAAACCAGAAATCCTTAACAGGAGAATACTGTTTAATGGGGGATTCCCAAAAATATCTGACTGCATCTATAATCAATTTAGCATCACAGACTATCATCTTCAAAATTATTTGTTTATAACTTCAAACGCATAAATTGAATTGTTTGATTACATGTGTACTTGAAACTTTATTTACATACAATTCGTTTAATTTGACGGTAAAGTATGTACGTAGTTTCCGGCAAATGTTGACAGTTATTTTTCAATTGGAAAAAGTGAATAATATTTCGTATTTGAAAAAATGTAATAAAAATTATTCCTGAGCAACATCATAAACACGGTTATAATACGAATGTAAAATGTACATAAGCAATCAAATTGCTTATGCTGTTGCGAAATTAATTATTTTTTAATAAACTAATAAATTAATTTCAAACGATTTTATTGAATTTTCGATTACATTATTATTTTGGAATGAAAACTCGTTTTCCTATTCAAACTAAGAGTACAATGTTTATTGTTGATTTAATATTTAAGAACATAGATTCCAAGTAAAACATTTTTCTATTATTATTATGAACAATAATTTACATTACAATATGTCTATAATATAATATAATATATCATGAGTTATAATAATAGTTTTTAAAATGAGCATTTTCAATAATTATATATTAATTTATTGCACGATGTACTTGTTTGTTGCTTCCAATTGACAGCGAACATTTTAATATTATAATGTTACTATCAGTACTTTATGCATGATTTACGTATTTCAATAAAAAAAAATTAATTAATCACTTTATAATTATTTTTGTTTACAAAATAGTAATCAATACAATTTTGGCTTATTATGTGTGTAATAATGTGTATCAGTGTATCAACCGATTTTATTAATAATCAATAGGTACCTACGTTATTATTAAATACATTTTTTCTCTCTAAAACAAACCATTACAATATTGTAAAGAATTATTTTATAAGCTATGATTAATAAATTAGTATTATAATCGATTTTTCATCAACTGACATTCACTATTGTAGGGCAGTTTATGCGAATAATATAAAAATATTGTAATATATTTGGACAACCTTTTTTAATATGATGTAATGCATTTGAAAAATATTTTATCATTGCATTTTCCCTCTCATGTTTTAACTGACATGGGATTGTTCGTGAATTCCGATGGTGTGACGAAAATGCATTGTTTTTTTTCCTATTAAAAATCATATTACTTTAATTATTATTACAATAATATTGAATAACAGTTGTTTTTTTTTTTTTAAATCACATAATTTTTTTTTTATTAAAATTGTCTCATAAACTTTTTTTAAACTTTCTTGATTTGAAATTCAAATAATATTTAGGTAAATAGGTACTCCGGAAATTTTATTTCAGCTGACATGTTCTTGTTCCAAGTTTTTATTAAATTGTCTTGCTTTTCTAATTCAACTTTTCACTAAATATTTTAGTCTTTTTGTTTATATTCTACATTTTATGTTATTAAATATTTTAGTCTTTTTGTTTATATTCTACATTTTATGTTATTAAATATTTTAACTTGTTGTAAGATATCGATTACTTGATATATATTTGGGCATGGTGGATCCGTTGGTATACATCACACGTAATACTAATAATTAATAACGTAACTAATAACACTAATATAACGATTTCATGTTTTCAATATTCGAGAACAACTGATATTTATTAATTCAATGATTCATTTTACAACCAAATAATATTATTTGATAAATCTTTAAATATTGATCGATATTTTCGGACATGAAATAAAATATATTTTTAACCTAACACGTTGTATGATACTTGTTCAGACTCATAATTTGATAAGAATCTCGCCCGAAAACCATTGATTTTCTTGTGTGGGTGAAAATTTCATTTGCCCAAGTAATAAAATTGTAAGGGAATCAAATAATAAAATATATTTTTCAAATTTAATCACTTTAGATTACGGTAGAACGGCAATGACGGTAATGTTAACCGGTTAATTGTTTAAAATAATGTTTAATATACCGTTATAATAAATGCTATCAAATAAAATTTTTGTACTATTTTTAGGTGGATTCACATTAATTAGTGTAGGTTTATGAGTACTTAACGTTTAAAATATCGGTATAAATATGTATGTGCCATTATAATTTACAGTACTGTTAAAATGAAAAATCAGTTTACTGTTGTAATTATTAATTCAAAAAAAAAAAAAACCTATAAATGTAAAATTAAACTGTTATTCTCGCAGAGATTACTGGCGGTAGTAACCAGTAGGTTGGTGAAGAAGTTAAGCTCCTCACGTCGGTTTTCGTTCAATAATCATATGCAATTGGGTTTATTTATTTCTACAATTGCGCCTATGGAAAATACTTATCGCTTATTGTTATAGCGCGACCAATATAATAATGTTACCGCGTCATACACTCATACGATCATATGTCCATCACATATCGCGTTATCGTGTTTTATATTTTAATCGAATACCAACACCGAACTCTTGTGAATTATGTAAATAGTTGTAAAGACCTGATTTCATTCTGGCCTGTGCGCATTCACAGGTTGCAGTTGACCGATATCCCATAATTATATTATAGTTGTAAGCAAGTTCAGAAGGGCACTTATACCAAAATAGGTCGGACAACACAATTCCTTCGGTGTCCTTTCAATCAGGTACTAATGGTATACGGTTGAATAATATACTTTTTTATTAATAGCATAATACCGATTGTTGTATTGTGCAAAACTTTAATAATTTATAATCGTAAGCACTTGAGAAAGTTCTATTCGTCATATGTAATTTGACCCAAGTTGAAACATCGATTAACAGCAACCACCAACCTGCAAAAAAAAAAATCCCTGTTAATATTTAATAAATATTTTTTGTTGTTATAAAATAAGTCATCTCCGATGACCTAAATCAATGGATTTTTATATATTATAATATATTAACATGATCTACATTATTGTATTATATGCGTCTAATCAAAATTAAATATTACCGTTAACAAATTGAACCTAATTTATCGTTTCAAACTTTTAATAAATAAATATAATATGTTTCTATGTATACATTATAAAGTTCGGATATTATGTTTCTAAATTTTAAGTGTAGTAAAATAAATGGTTTACCGTGGCTCATAGGTATATGATTATAATGAATTACAACATTACACGCTAAACGTTTTCCCTTCGGAATATTTTCTAACACGATCTATCATCAGAGGTCATAACTCATGTTATAATCCAACTACGCACACAAAAAAATTATAAGGATTTTTCCAAATCATTGTTGATAAAGTATTATTGATACACACCACTTCTATAGTGGTTTTTGAACTATATTAGAAGTATAGTGGATCACGATTTACGAGACTCTGGGATTCAAATGAAAATTAGTAAGTAAACGTGCCTTTTAAATTGCATCTACAAAGTGTGCTTGTACAAGTTACTGCAGAATATAATTATATAAACGTCCAAATTAAAAGCTTTTAGATGTAATAGCTAACTATTTGTAATTAAATAACAAGTTGTTATTAGCTGATTTATTTATACAGGTTAGCAATATATTACTAATATATGTACACTAAATCATTTTGGTAGCTTTTACAGTGACTACGACTGCTACTACAAGTTATTTATTATTAGATCGTTTAGCAGTAATAATAATTTACATTATATCTTATTACACAGCAATACTGCAACTGTATGTAGTATAATATGTAGTTCAATCAAATTAAATAATTTGTAATTCTTTTGTTTTGACAAGAATTCACAGCGATTTGCCAATTACAGTGATATTAAACAATTAAATTTAAATAAATTTGACGTGCTGGAACAGATCCCAACATGGTCTTTTTTACTAAAACGTTTTATTAATTATTAATTCTAACAACATTTTTAAATACGCATTTGACATATTATAAAGTATACCGATGATAAACAAATTTGATAAAATAATACATAACTATACTTGAAAGTCGGGTCCCCACAATGATAATGAAACGCGATAGATTCATTCGTGACAGATTATGATATCATGATAGTTTAAAGAGATTATCTCCGTGAGCACAGTATTATGATAAAGTTGCTGTCACAATATGTTATATATGTATGAATATGTATAATACCTACATTGTATTAATAGTAATAAAGTGTATAGCTAGTTTTTTTATAAACTCAACAATCAATATTGGTTGTTACAACTATATAATAACGGAATACATATAATCGTAATTATGACTTTAAAATTGGAGAACTCGAATCTCACCTAAAATTATAATTAACATAAATAAGTTTTTAGGCCGGATGCAATTTTTTTTCCAATGCTTCTTTACTATGGCTATTTTCTTATTTGTATATTTAAGAAAAATTATGTATTATTGATATTCGACATTATGCATTTTAATACTAAATACTAGTTTCTCATTATTCTCCAAAAACATATTTATGATTCATACATTTTCCTTGTAGGGGAAAAATATCAAGTAGCGTGCTACGTTTCCACTACACGAGCACGAGAAAAATATAAAAAAATTTTGATTTAAAAACATCTTTTCAGGTACTTATAACCTTTTTAGGGCATTTTAAATACCTAAAAATACATGCTTATTTTTTACGTACTTCACTACCACCCTCCTCCAATCATACAAAAATTATGCACACGCTACTATGTATAGTGTATACCAGACACCGGCAACTTGCGGAACTTCTTTCTGCGGCCCTTAAAATATATATCATGGTGTTTAAAAATTAAATTTTATATCTTAAACTGTAATAAATAAAATTAAATCGAAGCTATGTGCTTATCTCACATTTTTTTCAAGATCTCACAAAATACAATCTTTTATGACTATAATATATATAGTATATACATTAAACACGATTATATTACAACAAAGACTCATCTGGTCATGGTTTTAATGTAGTTTGTTTTGAAATATTCCAACATGCAAATATCGAATAACGGTCGTGAAGTTTAAATTCAAAAATCACACTAAAAACTAAATATGTATATTTTTTTGCATTCAAAAATTAACTAATAATTTTTTTAATTTTCTAAATTTTTCTATTTAATTTTAAATTTTTTCTACTTTTGTATTTCATTCATATTTTATCAGTTAATAAGGACAACCTCAAAATGTGAAACTCATAATATGATTGTTACTATCCATAAATATATTTGTATAATATGTTAAAATGTATTTTCAATAACGCTTATTTTAATTTTGTATATGGTCCTCAATGAAAAGCTGATAAAAAATATTGCCCGCGTAAGTAAAAATGTCATCAACCCCTGATGTATACAATTATTTAATTTTTATACCGATAACGAAAAACAGAGTTCGTCTATAACGTATGGCAATTTCTAGAATAAAAAAAAAAAAAACGTAGCACACTACTTGATATTTTTCCTCTGCAAGGAAAATTTTTAGATCATAAATATGTTTCCGAGAAATAACGAGGAACTAGCGTTTTTTTTTTTAGAATTTATAATGTCGAATATCAATATTATATCTACTTTAATATGTACAAATAATGATAAATAATCATGGTAACAAATCGTTACGAAAACCGGTCAGAAAAAAAGTTGAATCCAACCCAAAAGCATATTTATTGTAAAATATAATAGTAACATAAACAATATAAGTAATAAAAATACGAAATGGAGGAAAGTGTTATAATAAGTTTATTTTAACTTTTAATATTTTTATATTTCAACAGTTATGTGAAGACAAATATAAAACAAAAATGAATTTAAGATCCATATTGATCTAAAAATCAGTGAAATGAAATTGTTAAATTAGATTTAAATTTGAAAATATTAGGTGCGTCAGTTGGAGATTTACCGTGACATAATGCTGAATGTTTAAGATAAAAATGTTCAATCAGTCATAATATACACATAATAATATATAACAATGTATACATAATTTTCTAGAAAATCTAATTTTGAATTATTTTTAAAGCATACACATGTTAATTATTCCTCTATTCACGTGTAAGTGCAGATTTGTGTAGTTGCATATTCTATAAATAAATTAACACAAAACATTGTGCTTTAATAGTCCATTAGCAAATATTTCTAATCCATTAAAAGAAAACCATTTTCAGAAATTGTAAGTATTATTTTTACAGGATTTGTATTAATATTTTTTGATAAAGTTTTCATTATTTGAACAATTAGATGATTAAATAAGCTTAAAGAAGTAAGTTGACTCAAACCTTTACAATTCTGTTGCCTTTTATGATTGGTGTAGCTATTATTTCAAAATACTTTTATGATAAGACTAAACTAATCATTTTGATGCTTTTCTTGAATGAAAAATATCATTAAGATTGATATTTTATGCATATTAAACTTGAAGATATTACTACTTCTTATTCTATGTTGTCTTTCATTATTTCACATTTATTTAAACATAGATCAACTCCACATTAATGATAAATATCATACGCGTTACAGTGGTCGAAACTTTTAACTGAATATTGTATTCATTAAAACCGCTTTTGATCAGCTTTTTTTTACTTTTTTCACATGTATAATATGATTCTACCGAAAACGGTAAAAACTATTGAAATAAAATTAACTGACTATACCGCATTTCTATTCAATCAAACTTTAGACTACTATATCAATCGAATTTATAATGCATATTATGAATATGTATATATATATACTTTTTTAAAGACACTGGTTGGTGATATATTATAATAAGTTCAATATATTATTCATCACGATTTGTTTTATAGACATTATTCCGATGTATAAAAAATATAACATTGGTGTGTATAATTTGGTCATGATGAACTGAGTCCAAAGCATGCCACAAGAGGTTTACAATGTTGTTAGTTCCGTCATATATAAATCGCATAATTTTTAAAACTCAATTTTTCAATGACATATATGACTATTGTAACATATTATATTATTTTATTCGAACACATAAAGTAAAATCCATCTTATATTATTTGAATATTTGACAGTCGACCAACAAATCACATTTAAGCGTTTGACATTTCCTTCTTTTATCTCTAAAATTATAGTAAAAAATTATACTTAAAATATTTTATTCATAGTTTTAACTTATAAACTTATAATTATAATCGTTATAAACGTTATTACAAAAAAAAAGTTTAGTTTAAAACTGTTTTAATATGATTATGTATGTATAACATTTTTTAAAATTGTTTTTTTTTTTCTCTTTGTAAGTAACTTCTATTTTATATTGTATCTTTTATTCACTACTACTTTATTTATATATTACTTAAGTGTCAAAACTAATTGTTAAAAAAAAATTTAAATAAAAAAAAAATATATTATAGGAAGATATAATTTATACAACCGTTACAAAAATAGTAGGAATTTGGGCATGGTGCACAATCCGATTTTCCAGGAAAAAGTAAGGAAAAGTTTATATTTTCCGAGAATTGTATACAGTGCCTAAATGTAATTGGGTATTGTAGATTGAATATTAAAAATTCAACTAAATACCTTACTGAGTGCTTTAATAAACATTAAAACTTGAGAATAGACGTTTCAAATATTAGTTACCTTATTTAGTTAACTTATTTTATTGTCTAAAATCGGTTTGACACGAATAAAATTACATTATTAATTATTAAACAATAATTGATTTAATAATTTTATTTTAATTAATATTGTTTTTCTAAATATAATGTTATATAACAGTATAAATACATGTATATTTGTTCCTAAATTATATAGGCGTATCTCTTAAGTCGTGGTATCTCAAACACATCACATATTATGCAGGTGCACTTATTACGTGGTTACCTAGAAATGATTGTATGAATGCCATTCCATATAAGTGTGCACAGTGCACTGCATTTAATTCATTTTGTCCACATAAATTCGGACAGGGTATACTTTGCCAGGGTACTCTCGTACAATATCCGGTCAGAGTATGAACGCATTAGACTATTTAAGTGATCATTCTTACATTGACCAAAATGCTCGGGCGTTGTAATATAATTCTCGGATTTCCTACGTTTTCGTAAGATATGCGTAGCTTAAATTTTAAATTAATATTTACAAAGTAAATGTTATAACAAAACGTATATTATGTACTGTTTTGGTTATTTTAAATAACTAGAAGTATTAATATGAGTAATATAGTTGGAGATGAAGTGGGTCATATACTATATGAATATTTTATTTATACTTATAAAATATATTATCACTTAAGCCTTATAAAATAAATGTAATAAAATCCATAAATTGTATTTTGATTGAAAACAATAATTTTAAAAAAGCTTTTTTCATATTCTTGTTAGAATAAATGAATTAATAAATATATTTCAGTGGCTTAATGTAATTAAAAATGAAACTAAAACCAGTAAAATGTTTTTGAGAATAAAAATCAATCACAATAATTATTATCAGAAAACCAACAAACCCATTTTATATCATGTCGTTCTGACTTCTAAAAAAATTATAACAAATGAATAATAATCGTTATTTATCCGATTTAATTTGTATACACATCCTATAAGTCGTAACTGTATACAATCAAATTCGAGTAATCTAAATCGAGTAATTATAATTTAAATATAATTTATAAAAATAAAAATATGTGCGCTTTTTTTTCAAACGACAAACATCTTTATCATATTTCATACAACAACAAGTAACAATTGTATTCAAGCACAACCTTTACAACACATACAGCAAAATTCGAATTTATTGTTAAAAAATATTTTAATTGATTGCCAGGAATACCGATGAGACGTTTAGTTTTTAAATATAAGATAAAGTATTAGACAATATTTCGTATAATATAAATGTATATATTATATTGCATATCCTTCAAAATCCTATACAACTCATCAACAATTTTGTAACGAATACTATATATTATATTATGTTATATTATGCTATACCTAATAGCATAGGTTTTATGATATTATGTAGATAAGCAATAAGAATTCGTATCATTGAAATATAAAAAAATAGTCAGAAGCAAATCCAATAGAAGGAATTGCTTATATGTATTTGAAAAAAAAATACTATTGTTATTTTGTTCTGATGGATAATATGACGACGCACAATTTCTGCCAGCCGCGCTTATAAATAAATATTAAAAAAACAATGTTCTGAACTTTTTACATTTAAAAATAAAAAAAAATCTTTTAACGTAAAAGTTTTTCTTAAATTAAAATGTTGTGCTCAATACAATCATCATCATTGTTCAACTAATTTTAAATTATGTGTACCTAGTTTTTTTTTTTTTTTTATTGATGTCATGACATACATTTTGTTTAATTTTTAAATATATTTATTACAATATAATCTATTAATAAATTGGATTTATTAGATGGTGCTTCCAAACATTTAATAGTAATGATGAATATTTAATTTAGTGTTATTACTATTAATAATTGATTTTTATCTAAATTAGTGTTCGTCTTTAATTTTTTTTTTTACATTTTTCAAAATTAAACGTTTAAATATACTTACGTATCAAGTATTGCGATAAATAGACTACTGAACATTATTGTAAATAATATTGGCAAAAATGAATTGAAGATCCGGTTTGAGATAATTCTTCAATCTGATTATTTTTTAAATTCTCGAATACGGTTAGTACATCTTGGTGTTTTTCTTAAATTTGTTCGTAATTATAAATAAATAAATAAATACATAAATAAATAAATAAATAAATATATATATATATATATAAGTGTATTATTAAATTATTTCCTGGTAATTTGACAGTCGGGTTTTTCTTTCCTTATCTTTAAAATATTGATTTTAAGTTTTCAATAATGTCCTGATTTAAACAATGAGTTAATATTTATCTGAAAGGTATCTATCATATTTTTTTCATCTTCATACAGTTATAATACACCGTTTATACTTCGAATTGATCTATTAACACAAGGAGGTGAGTGTTGATTTTTTAGATAATTTATTTAAATCATGAAGTAATATTTATGTCAGTTAAGACAAAACTATAACCATTTGAATTATTTAATGTACGACTGCTAAAACAGTGGAAAAGATTATTCATAAAGTCTATAAAATCTGCAGTGTCAGAATTCGTACTACAGCTTAATTAATTTGTTGCAACATAGGTACGAGTAGTCAAAGCCATTGTGTGTATGGCTGAATAATTGAGTGGCAACCTTAACGTGTATCTTTTAAAAAGAATTTGTATTAAAATGTTATTTGGTAATTTTAAATAATGATTTGTTCTTTTTTTGGTTTATTTCATAAGTTTTACATATATGTGAAATCTGAATAGGAAATATTTTTATTTCCTATTATTAAACTATTGGCTATTGCCAGTTAAATGATTCCCCACACTTTTAAGTAGGTGCGGCACGTCAAAGATTTAATATATTTTTATATCATTTACGAAAATTTATGGAGTTTGTCACATTTACTGATTTGAGACCACCTCAGTTATTTGCACCTTGATCACAAATTATAATATTTGAACATAAATCACTTTCAAACAATGATTTTAGAACATGAATTAATGATTAAATCGCATGATGCAGAACGGACTAAATAATAATATATGCTGTGGGTAGGTATTTTCCTCTTGCCGTGAATATTAATAAGGTGTTTGCTAGGTTATCTGTTCTACCCAAATGTTCAAAATCTTTGAATCCTCCTACGAAATTATATTGTTTTGAATACTATACAAACTCTTAAATTAAAATTTTGTAAAAACAAATAGAAAACTTTTTCTTATTTTTTAATTTTTTTACTTCAAAGGCTTAGAATAATATCTTACTATTCATGTATTTTCTATGCATTTTATTTTCTGTAAAAATAACGTATTAGGGACTTTATATTTGATTTGAACTTTTTGATTTACAATCAAAAATATTATCAACAGAAATCTAAAAAAGTTAAACATTTGAAATGTCTAGAAATAAATCAAAAGAAGCTAAAATATTTTGAAAATAATATCATGTATAGAAATTGGCAAAATACAGAAAATGTCGAGTTATCATGATTATTATTTCATAAATAACAACAATAATTATTCACATTTCACAAAATCGATTCTGATGATGTACCTATTTGATATGTGATGTAATTCATACTATTATTTAGTACTTATACCTATAAAACATTCGTGTTCACGCAGTCGTAGCGTATAGTCCTGTCACTGTGCGTTCCGCTGATAAATAATTTCGGTCTTTAATTAATTCTACTCCTAATTAGTGTTTTCAAATGTCTTCGACCTCGGGCGGCAATAGCCGTACCGGTCAAACCCCAGCCACATCCAAAATCAAGCATTCAGTTACAACAAATCCTACTTCAACTCAT